>JAAMPD010000788.1:0-36622 GCA_025266255.1 Trissolcus basalis
ATAATAATAATAATAATAATAATAATAATAATAATAATAATAATAATAATAATAATAATATTTATAATAATATTTATAATAATAATAATAATAGTAATAATAATCAGTATAGTACAGTCTTAACTGACTTATATAAATATTAATATAAAATTGAAAATTAAATAAACAAAACTTGTACGTTCAGAGGAAACGTAAACTATCAAGCGGGTTATGTTTATGAATATTTTGTATGACTCCGATTTTGATTAATATGCGAACGCAGCCCGTATTCATAAATTTAACAGGTACATCTGACACAGTTTATTAAATTCCAGTTTGATCGGAATTAAGTAATGAGCGCATAATTATTTAAAAGTAATCGCATATGAGTTGACTTTTTTGCAAATACAAGCAAAAAAAATAGGAATATTTTTTCAAGTTCTTTTCGCTATCATATACTTTTCTTATGAGTCTCGTTTAAGCTAACTCCTCGTCTATCGGAAGAAATACAACCCCTTAATTAAATCTTAAGCTTTTTCGACGGCGCAATTAAGTCAGCGACTTAAAAAAGAAACAAAAAATAATAAAAGGGAGGGAAAAAGTTGAGACAGCTCGTTGGGCAAGTTCGCTGGCAAACAACAGTATAATTAATTGGCGTATGCTAAAAATATCTTCAAAAAATGTATCGACGTAAAATCTCTTGGAGCATACGCAACATGTAATGGTCGTCCTTAAAGTCAATAATTGGGCGAAAAATGCAAGCGCGACCTTGCATTTATAATTGGTGGTTTTTGTGCATCTGTTTTGTGCAATTGAAAGGCCACGATTTTTTTCGCGTGCGAATGATTCGAGGACGTCAGATAGGACGCGCAGGAGTCTGCAGCAGGTTGACCTTGGCTTGTCACTGACCTGTCCTCGCGCGGCAGCCCAAGCAATTTCGAAAACCGAAAGCATCCTCAGTCGCGCCAATCTGCGCGCATGAGGCGGGGCCGTGCGCCACTGAATATACGCGTGACCTTGCTTTGTCACTGACCTGTCCTAGGCGACGCCACCAATTGCGTCAAGCGGCGTCTGCACCTCGCCTACCAATACTACTCTTCTTTTTCTTCACCCTTTGTATATTTAGTATTCGCAAACTAATGCACAAGCTTAATATTCTTCAATGTTTCGTTCCCGAGCAAAAAGAAAATTTATGCTTAATTTGAGACACTTCTCGACCCAGGCTTTTCTCATCTTTATCACGAGTCTATTTTCAGACGGATCCCAATTTCAGCTCCGAGCATCTTGGGTGTAAGCTTGTTTGTTAACGAACAGCCACTCACATTTAAATTAACACATTTCAAATTAACCCTCATTATCATCTACATTTTTTTTAATAGTAAATAATTCATCTAGAATTTAACTGATACTTCACACAATTAAACAGATAATTTACATTCTCTGACAAAATCAATTTTTTACTTCAAAATTCTTTTGTTTAACCAATATTTTTGTTATTTTATGTTTTTATATAGTTTTTTTTTATCGTAAACTGTAAATATGAATGTTTTATTTGTTGAGTTTTTAAGCTTTTTATAATATAAAAAAATAATATTCTGAAAAATCTAAAAAATGTTGCATCATCTTGTTTTTATTTTTGTAACGAATAATAAACTGCACTTTGATTTTGTTGATCTCAATGATTAAAAACGAAAAAAATGTGTTCTTGTATTTTTTTTTTCATTTCAAATGATTTTCATGTTTCATTTCATCTTACCTTCAACGACGGTAATTCATAATTGTTTACAATTACATAACACTAACTCACAATTGTGCTTGAGAACAGAAACAACTTTTTTATAAAGAAAAACAAATGTAATCAACTATTAAAATCTGCAATAAAAAGAGCCTCGTGAAAAAAACGTTAGTGTTAATACATCATTATAGCTTTTTAAGAACTTGATGTATTAATTTGTGTCGTTGTTACCTAATATGAGACAAGATTACCTGCTTTTATACATACAATAAAAAATAAACAAATTATAAAATAGTAGGCAATGGAAATGTGTCAAAATTGAGCATAATATGCTGCAATATGTAAAATTTGCAATAATTGAGTATTTTTATTTATGACTTCTATGAACAGTTAACAATCAGGTCTTTATTAATAACATCAATCAATGAATGTGATTAAAAAACTATTTTCAATATATTTTTTCCAGCATTTAATTTGTTTTGAATAGTTTGAAAATTGTTTAGGAGAAATACAACAAAAGCTGCCAAACTTTGTACTCACATGAATAGGTTAGTTATTATCAACAAATATAATATTTGTGAAAATAACTTTGTAAATATTTAAAATGTTACATTCGCAAAATGTTTTCGAACAATAAAAAAAATATTCTACAATAGAATCCATGACATATTTATAAATTATTGTATTATTGTGTTATTTTATAAATTATTCCATTGTATAATGATGTATTTTTTATACATTCATATAATAATGAATCTTTGAATAAATGAATAATCCTGCACAATGTTAGTTAAATATAAATGAATAAAAAAATTCTTTAAAAATAGTCAGCCGGTCAAATGATCAATATAGTTAGTTAAAATTGATTTTTGAGCCAATGAATTTCCTGGGAAAACTCACTGGGCACTATCTGGTATTGGTATTGGATATTAGGATGGTATTAGACATTAAACTCACCTAAAAAATGTTAGAATAAGACACATAAGTATCTGCATATGATATATAATATGAGCCCGTTGAAATATAATAAAATTATGTATGTTTGTACTAAAGTATAACCTAATCACTGTTGGGTTATTCTCTCTCAAACTATAGCATTAGGTCAATGCTAAATCATCATGTGTCTTGTTAGAATCACTAATCCAATGTTACGAGCCTATAACCAGATTTATTGCAGCGTATAATTTTCATTGCAAAGATCGCGGCTCCAATCGAAATTTCCAAATGATGCAAATTATCGTGTTTCTGCAACTTCTCGTCTCAATTGCAAACAACCAATTGAACAATCTTTTATTTGAATCCTACATTAAAATGTAAAATCAAACAATATTCATGAGATTATAAACAACTTGAAGCTTATTCATAATTGTTATTTTTCGATCGATGGAAAAATAAAAAGCAAAGGTCAATAAGTAATTCAAAAGAAAATAAGAAAAACTGGGTTGCAAAAAGTTGCAATACCGAGGACGAGCTCGGGAACACTAGAAATGCAAAGTTACATGTGTCGCGTGATCACATGCAAAATTACAGTTTCTGTTGGAATTGATTAGAATAATAATATAAGCCGAATGAAAATGTAGGCTGTCGCGCGCAAACTTTGATAATCGTTGAATTTGCCTTTCAACAAATTCAAAATAATTGAACGACACGAAGTTAATTGATGCAACAACAAGCAGCACGAGTTTATTTTCTTGCCAAGGACTGTAATTGATAGTTATTATGGAGACTAAGCTCACGTGTACGTTTCAGCACTCACGCGGACCAGGCGCACATCACGGCCACGCAAAAATACCGGCCGGCAAGCAAGCAAGCCTTGCTTCGTAACAAAAAAATAACTGAGCTTCAATGATTTGCGATTACTTTTTTCCTCGTACCTACAACCTCATACAATTTATCACTATTTTTTAAAATGTTTTAAACCAAAATATTGCATTTTTTAATTTGTAATATTAATTTTATTAATTATTTCAAATTTAATTCATTTATTAAAAATTATATATTTTCATATTTTTTGTCCTGGTATGTATGCTAATTTTCATTTTCCATTAGATATTGAAGCAGTATTTGTCGTAATATATTTTGAAGGATTCAAAAAATGTTGCAAAAAATTTGTGAAAAATTGCATTACAGTGTAAGGATTTCTTTGAAGTTGAAAATACAAGGAAAAGTGAAAAACAAAGTCTGATATAAAAGCGCGTCGCGATATCAGCGACAGGAACACGCATTCATTGCGTCGCATTTATTTGCAGCAGTGTTGCATAACGCTTTCAGCTTTCTTCTTCCGGACCTTACCTCTCTTTCACTCTTGCCGCGTCTCTGTCGGCCGCGCTGACCAAGTCGTCGGTCTCTCTTTGTATTTTCTCTTTGGCTGCTTACTTTTCGAGCATCATTACACGTGCAAACTATTCATGATACGCGCGTGGTACATGCACGCGGATGTAACGCTGTATTTTAAAATTAGTTGATTCTGCATCCGATTGAAAAGTGCTTTCAAATTTCATTGTTCTTTTTTTTTTTTTTCTTAACTAACAAAATTTCATTTTTGCCTTACACCTATGCACTTTGATGCATTTTTCGTTTTCGTATAAGTTCAAATTGCTTCTTAAGAAAATTATACTTCACTGGTAAATATTACTGCATTTTTCAAGTGCAAATAAAAATAATCAGTAGACGTGCAAGCGAAATTGCCCTTGATATTTAAATTTACATAATAAAAAATACATAATAAAAAACTGTAGCGAATCATCCGTCATCACAGTCGCGTTCATCAAAAATCATGAATTCGAAACGAGTTTATAATTAAAACACCACAGATCAAGTGTAATTCGATTTTTGACCAGACAGAAAATATAAATTATTAATTTAATAATTCGGCTGTATTTTGTAAGAATAAAAAAATTTTTTTGTGCATTTCTATAACATTCAGTTTAAAAACTGCTTGAATCATTGTGACTGCAAATGTTTTTTTTATTTGAAGAAAAGAATGCTTTAATCAAAAAACTACAAACGATTTGCAAATAAAAAACAAAACACGTCTGCGAGTAATAAAACAATAAAAGCTTGGAACAACGGTAAGAGTGCGAATAATAACAACTATGTAAAAGGAATATAATATCAACAATTTCCAACATTGCATCACTGTGATAATCCGAATGTAATGCCATTAAGACAATCGGAAACATGATGAAAAAATTTGCATCTTTTTTTCTTGGTATTTTTCAAAATGAAGTTCAAGACCAAATTTCGTAATAAGTTTGGTCAAGACCATTGAACAAACTTCCACTGAAGCGATATGAAATTCTCGTCACTCAGTTACATAAGTTAACAAGATCGAATAACAAAATTGGATTAGATAGCCCACCTATACTACTTTTGCAAATTATTACCCTTATCCAATATTCCATTGAATGTTCTTGGAATTTTTCGCTAAATTATTGTGATTCGTTATTTAAATATCCATTCAAGATGTCCAAATTTTGGAAACAGTTGAGAATTTGATTAAGATAATTAAATTAATGTATCATAAATGAAAACGAATAAAATTGAACAAATATATATATATACTATAAATAAAATAAATGACGCATGAAATAATGAAATCACTGATTCGGTTGATATTATAATGTTTGAATGTTATAGAAAAACATAGTTAAGGTAGAATTATGAATCAATCAGAGGAACCTGCTTTCTTTCATCATCTTGTAGATGAAACGAAAGTTGCACCGATTTCTCGGATCGGAGATTCGCGTGACTCGCTGTTACGCTTGCCGAAATAATTGTTGGATAATTTATAATAAACAATAAACTGCGGAGAAATTGCCACGAGTTGTTTTTGTCGTAACGCTAACGGGGAAAGATAGTTTCCTGTTTCCGCGCCGAGCAAATTTGAAAGTTACGTAAAACAAAAGAAAAATTGTTGCACGTACAATAATGCGACGCACCATTTTTGTTGACGTTGACGTTGTTTTGAGTCTCAATGTTTCACCCGAACCTTTCATTTGTTGTAAGTCCGTATCTTTCGGCGATAAAACAGACGGAGAGAGGGGGCCGTAGGGGTATCAAGGTGACCTTCAAGTGCGACAATTTGTTTTCGTCCCGATAGCGCGATAATTCAAACGAGTTCGTTAACCTGTTTTTTTAACTGCTGAAGTCATGGATATTCAACTTTTTGTTTCGTTTTCATATTTCGTTGAGGTTACACGTGAGTGTCACGTGCAACGTGTTCACTGTTCAGGTTTTTAACAAAAGTACAATTTCTCGTCTTGCTTTCTAAGCACGCTATCAATTTCTTCAAATCTAAGATCATTTCATTGCGCTTTACGTAATCCGCAATTATCTTCTCGTTAAGTACACAATGTTTTTCATTTTTGATAATATATATTATGTCACGGCTGGATTTTATAATAATTTTTATCGCTATCACATCAGTTATTCAATAACATACTCGAATTAATTTTTCGTTATGACTGACAATTTTGGGTATTTCTGTCGTATCAAAACAACAATTATCATTCACTACTATTTAATTGTTTTTATTTCAACAGCATTCTCATCACCCGTTTTTTCTTTTAATAATAATTAAAACTTGAAATATCTATTTTTTAACGATTCAATTGTCTACAAATTGGGAAATAGACTGACAAATTCAAACAATTAAGATTCAAAAGAAATTATTTCAACTATATATGCGTATTGGTGTTCATTTCTGGGCGACGATCCCTCGTGATTTTTGAGATGAGAATTGAAAAATCATTGAAATAAATTGTCTAACTTGGTATTCGCACGGTGTTGCCTAAACGGTCTTTGCAGAATGAGAAAAGGGAGAGGGATAGGGGGTTCAAGTGCAGTGGTAGGGAGAAGGGGTGGAAGGTGGTAGGGGCAGTCGGTCTGTCGGTCGGTCGGTCGGTCGGATGCCCCCACCCCTGCCGGCTAAATGCCGTGAATTTGTCCTGCATAGGGGGCATCGGGACATTACCCGGGTGACCTTGGCTGCTGCGGATCACGCTGTTTGTGCATCGCACGCGATCATTGCACCTTGTTCTATCGCACAAGACCGCCCCCGTCCCCTCAGCTACGGCTGCTGTTCGGCTCTTCATTCTTACCCTCTTCGCTTCGCCACATTACAATCTTGTTTGCTCGAGTACCGTCACTATTTCACCCACGCGCGATATACACGGTGTCTCACAATTGCCCTTCCGCTTCAAAAATGCCCATCCATCGGGCACTTTTTTTTTACACTGCAGTGTCTATCGAAACTTCCGCCAGATGCCTCAGATATACGTTTAATCCATTTCTAGACGGATCGAGGTGCGATACTTTTTATTTTAAAACACCAAAAAAGCAATATTATGTATTAATTGTATTCACTCATTTAACGTGATTTATAACGATTTCCGAAATTGGATAAAATTATCATCATACGCGAATACAAAATTAGTGGAGGTAGCCGCTCTAGGTAGAAATAATTTTATCTTGCAAAAATCAGCATAATAATTTGAACTCTATATACTGGTAATACTTTTGTAGCTTGGGTACTTCTGGTGCTACAGTCCGCGGTGTAATTTTTGCCAAACATTTCATCAGATTGGATGCAAGTTTTTCATCGACAATCGCAAAAGAAAAAGTGCGAACAAAAACAATCGTAATCTCAGCGGACGTGGGAGTTAAAGGCCCGATCGGCGACACTTTTTTATTATCCCAACGAAAAACATAAGCGATTGTTCTCTCGACGATACTTTGTTAAATTCGTATTTCAGTGGGTTGCGTAATTGCAGTTTGTCATTCAACTTTTCAAGTGCACGAGTTCGTTGCATCGAAAAAATAAGAAAGAAATTATATTGGCATGCAAATATTTTTCGAGCAAACGAAGAAAAGAACATGCCATCATCGTGCGCACTTTTCACGCCCGATTACTTTAGCTCGATGACTTAATTCTCGAAACAAAGAAAAATATAACGAGAAAAAAAGAATGTCGGGGAAAAAAGGTCGACTGCGCTATCGGACAAACAGGCTAAGTACTTTTTTGTCGCTTATCGCGCTTGTTGAATTTTCAATTAAAATAATATTCAGTGTGATAAAAAGTATATGCAATTCGGTGTTGTTTGTCAAGTGAGTAACTTCTTATCGAGTTGACGCATGTAATAAAGGACTCGCAGACTATTTTAGATGTCGCACATTGAATTACTTATGTATCAATTAGCCGGGATTTTAGCTTGGACAGAATGTTCGCTCGAGTTTATCAGCACGGACAAACTCTGAATATATTTCAAATAATACTTTCGGTCACTATTTTTATTGCATCTCAAAGTGTGAATAAATTTGCTGTTAATTATTCACTAGACTCGTTCGAGTGATAATTAATAACAATGGTAAATATAAAATTGTCATGACCTGTTTGGTTTATATATTGACAACCTCATAAAAAAGTCATATTTCCTTCCAGATATTGATCAAATATATGAAAACCTAGTATTTAATTACAAAGCACCGTGTTTACGAAAATGAAAATTAGCGCGACGCATAATTATAAATATAAAACATTTTGTTGAACTTGCTTATCGCGAATTTCTTTCAACAATTTTACTTGCCACGATACAAACATGATTCACGCGGTTTGCGCAATCGCTGACTTTCAATGTCTTTATCCAGAATGAGTAATGATTAATATTATCTGTGACGAAATCGTCTAGAGTCATCGTTCTCATGCATCCGCCGAATATTCTATTTATGAAGCCTCGCTACAGTTTCAACGCGCAATTGCACACTGCTTCTCTCGACTCATCACTTTCAGATACTTAAAATCTTTATACTCGAAAACTTTCGGGCTTATTTTATTTGGTCTTATTTTAAAACATCTGCTTTTCACCATTTCATTTGCTGCTTATAAACAATCCTATAATTTATGTTATTTTATTCATTGATAAACATACTTTAGATTACGCAAAACTTTCAGAAATCTCTTATTCAAGATACAATTAAAAAAAGTAACATTTTAATTTAAAGCCGCACTCTTCATTTTTTTTTTTTTTCAAACTGGACAAAGGTAACATTTAATTATCTTTTAACCATTCAAGACGCAATCAATTATTTTAATTTCAGACGCATAAACTAAAGTTTTTGTTGTTCAATTATATATGTCGATTCTGTTTTTAGTTATTTAACATGTGTTATTGATTAAAAATTGTTTTTCAAGACATTAGAAGTATTGTTTGAGAAATGTTTTGTACGAGTTTTGAACCAATGTACAATACGTTTTGGGCTGAGAGGCAATAGACTGGACGACATTCTTCTGGTGTGAGATCATGCTCAGGTTTCGATCTAAGGTTGACGATGATATTCAACTCTTTCGCAGCCTCGCAAAAGCTGCACCGCGAGGAGGCCAAATACATTCTCACCGAAGAAAAAGTTAACGAAAAAAAAAATGCGAACGAACGAAAAGTTCATGGCTAAAACATATACAAATTGATCGGTGCGAAATTGCAGCTTTACAAGCGCACGTGCGCCGGATTTCGCTCTAACAATAACATTCCAAGCTGAGCCATCAGGCAGAGAACGTTCCAGCGCCAGTGGCAAAGAATACTAACGATCTAATCAGCCGAAAGACAAAAGGTCATATTTTCGTGGCGTCAATAACCAGGGCGTTTACCTTGGCGTTTCGCAGAAGCGCATATTACGACTTTTTTCAGAGTACCTTTGGAACAAAGACTTAGCATATATAAATGACTAACACCGCGCGGACGTGAAAAAAAAGCAATATGACAGAGAGCGACAAAAAAAGACGGAGAGATAATAAAAGCACCGCTCGGAGAGGAGTGCAGTCTGCATTGCAAACGAGAAACATCTTTCTCTCGTTCGTCAAACAAGGGCAACAAGGACGCGGGGTAGCCGAAAAAGGCCAAGAGCGATGAACTTTTTTCTAATTTTTACGCCCGGCTGCGATTTTTGTTTCAACCTATACCCAGCACCAAAATCCGGTGCTTTTTTGTCGTGTACGTGGCAGTAGTCAAAATAATCGTCTCAGATATGAGAAAGTCAGAAAAAAACGAGAACCCCTGACTAAAATGAATGGGTTAAAGCGAAATCCTAATTTAGACAAGCTTAACGTCGCTCTCTGGCAAAAGAATCACAGATTCAATCATCGTTGAATCAGATTTTTGGAACTGTAGTGCACGAATTCCATCGCAATTTTTGTGTTTGGGAAATGCGATATCGTGTGTGTGTGTGTATGTGGTGGGATTAAATATATATCTCTTGGCGATTGAATTTGAATTGCATGAGATTGAAAATAGAATTGAAGGAGGAGATAAAAATCGATTGTTTGTGCAGGGAGGATGAAAAGGCAGGCCAATCGAACGTGATGCTGATGAAGAATCAAGAGCAATAGTATTGCAAGAAGGACGGAGCGTTGGAAGAAAACTTTGGGTGCGAGCGCAAAAGCCGGGTCCCAGACAAGAAAGAAATAAAGAAAGAGCTCGCGCAGCTAGAAGGATATTTATAAATATGCAGCGATACTGTCGGACCTTCGTCTCAGATTTGCGAACCGGGCATGACGGAGAAGTCGATGAGGCTCTCTTTCTCCAAGCGCATCGGCCCAGACGCACATACGCAAGGTCACCAGGCCAGCGCTCCATTCCAATGATACCACCTCTACCGTCGAGCCCCCGCCTGTCTCCCTGCACGTCCTCTTATTATTGTTGTTGCGCCTATGCATAACAGCTCAAATGAAAACTTAACTTAAGTCTTTGTTGATTCTGCGTGTGTTCCCAATGATTTTGCCCTTCGGCGCACAACAACATGATAGAACGAGTTATCGCCGCGGTTTCATGTCATACGCTTTTGTGCAATAAACGATTTTGATATCTCCACAAATGAATAACACTCAGTTCTGTTTCGTTTTATCCTGACTTTTTGCGTAATCCTTTTGTTTTGTCTTTTTTTTCTCTCTCTCCCTGCAGAATAGTTTCTTTCTTATCGTTAAGACACAAATGATAATTATAGTTATACTATATATAGCAACTATTTGTAGTGTTAATTTTGTAATGTTAAGTTATTCTAATTATATACCTCATTCCATGCTGGGAAAATTAGTTATAATATTATATGAATTGCTTGAGGATATATTTTTGAAGCTGTAATACCGCTTGAACAGCTATATGGTAAAAAAACAACCTTAAAAGATTCGTTTTTATGCATTCAATTTTAAAAGTTTAAAGCAATTAAAATTTAAAAACATCACAATTAGAATCACTGGAAGAAATTGTATTCAGATTAGAGGGAAGCATCAAATGGCAGTCAATAAGAACCACAAAATGGCGTCTCAAAATGAAGGATCAACCAATTTATACATTGTGCTTCTTCACAATCACAGAACCCAAGGTTATTATTACTTTTAAATTGAACTTAATTATATAAATTAAAATTAGACGAAGTTGTCTGAAATTAATCAAATGAAAATTTGAAACTTTTGATATGATCGACTTACCATTGATTGAAAGCCGATATAATCTTCGTATATTCTTCCTCTGTTTAGCAAATGTAAACTTAAAAATTCAAATCTGAAACTAAAAGATTGAAAAAAAAGATAAAAATTCCGATAGAAATACTACTGAATTAAAAGCTACAGCTATAATAACAAATTCCGTATATTCTTTTCTTTCAACTCGTTTGAATCAACATACCCGCCATGTTGGCTCTGACATTGAAAAGAATTTACAATGTTGATTGTAAAAAATGTTGGCTCGACTGCGATATAATCTTTAAAAATGACGCGCGCAGTGATTCACAATTTGAGCCTAAAGTACTTGGGATCACGTAAAAGGAATAAAGTTTAACTTGACGACAAAAACCTTCTCGACTTTATCCCAAAATTAATGCAGCCAGAGCTTTTATAAAGCAGAGTTATTAGCCCGCTCATTATTATCAGCGGCGACGCTAATTAACGTCATATCGGTCGCAATAATTGTCCTGCGACTTTGGTAAGCGTGATTAATCTCAGTTATTTATTGTCCATGGCTGTTTAAAGATTTTAGACCGAGCGCCTGGCAGCTTCATTACCTTTCACCTCGGCGCGTCCGGGAACCAAATAAGGGTTAGTTCTTGAGACGAGAATACTTGAATAACAAAAAGCAATAGCAGACTTAATAAAAGTGATCATTTATTTGATCGCAGCAACTTGTTTATTATTAAACTAAATTGAGATATTAAAATTATGTTTATTAATTTATTCAATCCGTATGACGTCTTTTTGATATAAAAGTAACTTTGATTGAAATGAATTATTAAAAAACAAGCAGGCTTGATTACAAATAATTATACATTAATTCAATTCTAATATCATACGAATTGTGTTCTTCTATTTTAATTTATTTAATAAAATTTGTTTAATAATTCAACTTACTCACTTACTTATTAGGAAAATATTAATATACACGTTGTCTTATACTTATTTTTATGAAATATTAATTTCGATGAATTATATGAATAGAAGTCTCGTTTATTCAATACATGCTGGTAAATTATTTACACACAAAGATAATGTATTCCTTGTTAAGTGCGAAAATACTGCCTTTTTATTTATAGGTTAAAGGTTTTCAATTTTCTATTTTCCCGCGCGATGATTAAAGCATAATTATAGAGGGAAGGTATATTAATGCAAAGCTAAATCGTTTTACGTAATATTCAACAATATGATTTTCGCGATTTTTTTCTTTTTTCCTTTTCTTCAACCGACTGAAAATGTTTCGCGTTCATCGCATATTCGCATGTACTTAACATAAATTTTACATAATGCAAGTACAATGTTTGTTACAGTCTCAAGTTATCAAGAATAAAGATGTTATTAAAAAAATGTTCTTTCGATAAATAATAATAATATAGATTTAGTGACTTCATGAAAACTTGAACTCTGGCGATAAAAGTTTTTATCTTAAAAGATGAACTTGTAAATATCGAACGGAAAATTTGGTTCGAAATCTATAGCTTAGGGAATTGTTGTTACTTAAAAATGTATTCTTTATAAGAATTCTAATAAACCAATGTAAACTTTGTACATTTTTTGCGAGCAAATCTCTTCCAAGATTGATAAAGAGGTTTTTTTTTTACTTTGCAGTCAACTATTTTTCACAAAGTACTGTTTTATAGCCTATTAGAGTATCATGCATGAACTTTAACCCAAGTCGTTAACGAAACCTAATGAAAATCGTAGTCCAAAATACATACTGTTGAAAATTCTAGAAAAATATTGTTTTCCGCTGAGATTTGCGTTAACTAACTAAAACTCAAACTTTCTTCCGTCAGCAAAACGGTAATAAAATCACCATAAACATTATCCGGCGTATAATTCCATAAAGAGAATTCTGAGAAAATGTCCGTACTCAGCGGAACCTAACAATGAATGAACCTTTACTTTCATCGAGCAAGCGAGAGCGTACAACTGACCTACACAGTGGCATCTAAGCATCGCAATCATAAAATCTCTCGTTTCGTTTACTTTCTTCAATTATTTAGCAAATTGTCATCGTGGACGTTGACAGATAGGTTTTCTACAGATTCCAGATTCAATGCATTATTCTTATCGGTCTGCTCAATATCAGCATTGTACTGCACGAACAAACTCGGCTGAATGTCATGTGTCTGCGGATCACACAGACCGCGTGAGCAAGCGTTATGCAACCATAGCCACTTCGGTACATTCTTGTGTCACGAGCTGGACAATTATATAAGTAGGTGGTCGACTGCACGTTAGCAGTCACGTTTGACGAGGTCAAAGTTATATGTCTTTGTGTTTCTCACGTTGACAAAATTCAACAACAAAAACAATTAGCTTGAATTTTTTTCGACCCACTCGCCATCTTGTCGCTCTATCTACCGCCATTTGATCATCACAATCATTCACATCATAAAAAAAATTCTTTTTGTTCATTATCATTATCAGCAGAGAACAAATGCGCATTATTAACGGAATGAAACGTGGCGTCTGAAAGGTTTCTATGTCTTGTGGTTTTATTATTCTCATGTGGCGTTAGAAAATTTGTTTTTTTACGTTCGTGCCATAAATTAGATAACAATCAAATGTGATACGGCGTCGAATGAAACGTTCATAATACGCGGACACCGGGATTACTTCATAGATGCAAATGGATGGTGAAGTAATCAAAGCGCAATATGCAGAAGCTGTGCATTTTATTAAAGACGATATTAAATAGAACGCGTTGCCAAGGTAAAAACAAATGACAAGAGTTAGACACGATGAAGATACGCCGAGCTGAACAATCAAATACGATGATGTAACTAGCGCATTGCCATCGTGTTTGAACGGAAATGCTACACGGCTCACTATTTATACACGCGTATTCATTTTGCATTCAACTCTAAATTTACACTTGAACAAAAACCATAATCTTGAGTTTTAGCTTAAAAAGTGACTGATGATTCATTTTCGGTGAATCGTACAAACAAAACTTTTCCATCTTTTTTTAAACTAAAAGTTGTTTTCAGATTTATATCATTTTCCAACTCGCTCTTAAGGTCTTTATTTTTCGTAATCATTGCATTGCACTGTTATGGAAGACCAATGCCCGAAATGACACCTAATAGCATCATTAAATAACGCTTCCTGTATTTGCTCAATTCTGTCAGATGGTTTTGTTTAAAACGAGTTATTGGTAGCGACAAAAGTGTTATCTCATCGCATAATGGATGGTTACCTGCATAGTAAATAATAATTAACGTGCATACAAAACAAACACGTGATTCGTAGGCCGGGACGTTCTCAACGAAGCGAGTCCCTAACGAGTATCGGGAATGCGGAGGTGACGCAACTGATTTCACGGGTGTAAACCTCGCCGGAGTTCAGATCGAATTACGCATTTATGAGAAACTCAGCACTAAATTAACCTTCACCTATGCTATGCCCCTAGTCAGTGATACAACTACAATGTGTACACACATTTTCGCGAGTCGCCGAGAGATGTCTAAAGCGGGCCTTTAAGAATTTCCATTGTACTTTGTGCTGTCAATTACAATCGCAATTTTACTCAATATAATATAATATAATGAAGTATCAATTTTTCCAAGTCTTTTATGGTGTCAAAGCATTGTCTCTTAGTTATGGAAAGCAGTAGGAGCAAACTTTTTGCTTTTGTGCAAATTTCATGACATTTCTATTCATCCCAATTTTACAATCGACGAATGGTTTGTAATTTAAAAATTATCCTCCAGGCAAACTTGAAGATTTTAAGGTTAAGCATTTTTAGCCGAAAATGTATTATTTGTGATTTGTAAGATACAAATCACGGGTCAAACAGTTAATTCGAAGCTAATATAGGTGTTGCGTTAACACGGTGTCGAAACCTCTGACACCGAGCCTTTCAGCAACTGTGTATGTTGTAACAGTTATAATGCCTTTAATGAATTAGAATGGACGGTTAGTAAGGTTAATCGGCTATCTATCGCAGCGCCACCTTTAGTGAGAAATTGTGCAATAGAGTGACTTTATAAGAATTAATCAGTACCACAATCGCTTTGCAATTCAGAAAAAAAACCAGATGACCTCAGAAATCTAGTTAGACGCTGTACAATTATGTATATTCCACGATGATCTAACGTGTTAATAACTGTTCGAGCAGCACAACTTTTGAGTTTGTTGTTGATTGATCGTCCAATGCAAATCGTTCGTTACACAAGATATTATTGAAAAAAAATCCATTGTACGTCAACAATTTTCGCATTCACTGTTCATTTTGTTCTCATTTTTTGTTCTTCGTTACAGAGACTATATCGTTCCTCTAGAAAAATCTAAGCTCAAAAATTATCCGTGGACTGGGTTAAGTAGCTGCATTTAAATACCGATGCAGTTTTTATTTGAATAAAATCCAGATAACTAATTTCTTTTGCAAATGTTTTGGCGAAATGTGTGTTCAGAAAAGTTGTAATCTGCGTCACAAAGAACCATCATTGTCTCACCCGGACCTTGCCGAACTTTTCCAAACTTTTTTCGAAATCCTGACGTCAGAATTTCGAAAATATTCCATTCACTTGTTTTTGTTTGTTTGATTTGAACTCATCCATTTGTATTTGATCACGTGAATACAGAATTAGGACAATTTGAAGCTGGTTTAAAAATCCCTTATGTAAGACAAAAGGAAACAAATAGATTGGATAAATGTTAGGCGAGTTTTGTCACGCTGGGGCCTCACGCGTAAACACGTTAAGCCGAGCGTTATCATCGCAGTCTCGCGGGTGCACACACGCGATTCAACAACGTGTTCAATCTATTTATATATATATTTATACATTGGTGCAAGTCGACGATGATGCAACGGTGCAAGAACGTATTGTTTGGCTGCAATCTTGTCATGTGTTCCAAACGACGGCGTAACATAGATTATTGTTCATTATTAATATAATTAGATCAACGACACAAGAAAAAATTATCATCATTACTGTCGCATTATTCCAACTGAAGCAATGTATTCGTGCATGACAAATGAGCCTGCATTATTTCTCTGGCTATAAAGAGATTTTTTTTCATGTTTTCAATTTAAAAATACCATATGTCATTTCAACGTTTGCATAAGGGAGAGTTCACTATCTTCAGACACTTTTTTTGCTATTATTATAATTTAAACAATCTTATGAAGAAATTTTTATACTTTTATAACTGATATCATTTAATACATTTTTTCACTGATTATTTGTTGAATAACACGTATATGAATCTTATTATTATGAAAAATACATTATTATTGTGCAAACAAAATATAAACGAAAAATAAATAATATACTTTTATGTTTTCTACGCACTTGCAAGTGAGCATGCCCATTTTTACGTTCCATACTATCATAAACTAACTTTTATAGACAGCAAGGCCTATACTTATTCGATTAATACGCTATTACTATATACTTGTACTACACATTAAACGTAGTAAAAGTGCACTATATATATATTAACACTGTAAAACAGAAAAAGTATTTTTCACTTCTTGAAAAGATTCCTTGTATTTTTTTGTTTTTATTTAGTCGCATTGTTTGGAGATAAGGTCATCCGAAGATAGAATACTCTCCCCCCCATAAATCTTATAGCCGTTTTATAATAGATTTAAAAAAATTGTGTTCATTCTACAATCTGTATATTTATGATTAGATTAATTCGGAAGAATCCAGTTGGTTTTGACTGAATCTGAAAATCACCAGTTATGAAATTGAAGTTAACTCTGTTCGAAATGATTCTGTTTATTCAAAGTCAAAGAATTTGGGTTTCAATTACCGAATTACGTCAATTCGATTGTGTTCAGCCATACAGCTTTGATTGAAACATTAGTGACCCAATTAAATAATTGCAATATCAATGATGCTGTTTGCGCGATGCATTCACATGAACGTTACGGATGAGAGATAATAAAAAATACTATAAACGATGTGAAATAAAGTTAACCATCACGCAGTTATAGGTTGCCGATTATTTTTTCACCGCCATTCGGAAAAAGATCGACAATTGTTGCGTAATCACGAATGAAACCTCATTTCAATTTAATGCTGCAAGTATGATGCAAATATTGCAACATAGATGACGCACTGAGCTAGATCCTCAGTAACACATTAGATGTAATAACAATTTTACAAGATCTTCTGAGATGTCATAATGGAGATGTTCAACAAGATTGCAATAAGAACAAAACGAAATTTCATTCTCGAGAGAATATATGTTTCGCATATTTTGCGTGCACTCATTGTTCAAATTATCGCTCAACTGATGTTCATGTTTTGTTTCAATTCTAAAAGAAAACTGGCCATTTTCAGGTCAACTACAATTTTTTGTTCCCATAATATTTTAGTTAACAATTGCAAAATTACAAAGAAGCGAGTATTTTGAAAATGAAGTTAATTTCATTGCAAAATAAAAATTGTAATTTTTCTTTCGAAGTATTAGTAACCATAAAATCAAATCAATATATTCAGAATTAATCTGAACGTAGTTATATTCAATTCAAAAGACTTATCTAACATGCCATAACTTATTTTAGTTGTTGAAAATGATCTTTACTCATCATTCAATATTTAGTAGATAAATAAAAAGAGTCCAAATTAATAAGTGAATTGGACTTTAACGTCTCGATAAAAGACATGGTAATATGACAATTACAGTAAAATAATTATAATGTTTATATAATGATATAAACTAAAAGATAATTCTTAAAGTGTACGCTATTGTCATCAGTTTGGAATACACAATACAAAATATTACGATTGAGACGCAGACAAGCCCATAAGAGTTGTACAATAACGCGATTGCATAGCCTCGATTGAGTCCATTACCTATTACACTCGACTTTGAACCTTGCCATGTGACTTACCGAACACATGTCCACGATACACATAATATCGCGGTGAGATCGCAAAAAACACTAGTGTTTGTTCAAAACAGATTCCGCAAATCAAATCACGTTGTCTCCTTGACGGGAAATATAAAACGCGTTTCAATGCGCATTTCCTATTTTACATACAAGCATTAGTCTGGCGCGGGGGGAAGCTACTGTTTTTCGTGCGTTTTTGTGATAATGAAACATACTAAACAGTCATCGTAGACATTTTTTTCATTCAGTCCAGTTTAAACGTAGACATTCAGATTTGTTTACGTCTAATACGTTTATGCAATGACGACTCGATTAAAATTTTACACGGCAAGAAATGAACTATATTTTCTTACCGAATGAGTTGCAGTTAACTATCTTTCCATAGTAATATTAGGATATACTAAAAAAAATGTTAAAAATACATATGACCTTAATAGAAAATCCAAATACAATTATTTAAATTCATTTTTTTTTATATAAATTCTCTATTTTATGATGCGACACATAAAAATTGAAAAGTTAAAGCCTGAAATTACCAGAAAATGTATTAATTTTTATCATCATAGATATCAGTTTTTATACTTCAAGTTATGAAACTGTGAAGTTGTCAATTTCGACAAATCAACCAATAGTATAACTTAATATTTATATATACATCCTAAAATATCTTTCAAGACATTTCAATTTTTAGTTTAAAATATTGATTTTTATATGAATATTAAAAACTGTCACGTGAAATTACAATGTTTACATCGAGACATGATAAATTTGGTATAATATCGTTCCAAAGTTTGATATTAATTCTAGTCTGTCCCAGTTTTACTATTTTTGGTAGTAAATTTCGATATTCACTACATTAAATGTCATTTTTTTTCATCCATCGTTATCCAATAATTTTTCTTCAATAACGAAGCTGTTTTTTTATATCACTTCGAAAAAAGTTAATTAAATTATCTATCCCGCAACCTTTAATCCTCTTTAAACTCTTTTTCTTGTCGTAGTCTCGACAAACATCTCGACGAACAACATAAAAAATGGATATTTGTTTCGTCCACTTGACGAGACATGAAAGAAATCACGATCGCTAATATAATAATAAATCAGTCAATGACAAATCGTTACAAACTGCATGTGAAAATATAGAAGACGCTCGCGTTTCTATCGTTCGGCCTATAAATAGTGCCGATAGAAAGAATTGAAAAACTACCGTTGAGTCTTATGCAACTAATAGCGAAAAAGCAAGTTTGAATCGAGCCTCGCTCGGAGCGGCCCCGGCTCCTCGCCAATCCTGCCTTGCAATTCCTGGAATGCTCTTTGTGCTGCATGTCTCCGTCTGTCTTCGTCGCTCGTCTTCGCCAGTCCGCGGAGTTGTCTTCGTTCACGTGCGTCCGTCCTCCCCCCAATCCTGGCCCGGCGTCCGTTTGAGCTGGACGACCTTGATAAGAAGAACTCTGTCGTGCACAACTTCTACGTGTGTATATTACGCGCTCGCAACACGCACACACGCACACACACACAACTCAAGCGCCGCTTGTTTTTGGTTCTGTTGATTATGGAAAACGGCGCGCAAAAACCCATGCTTCGAATGCAAACGCCTATCAGCTGGCAACCCAAGGTCACGGCTACAGTATACACGTTCCGCCCGAACACTGACGATGTTTGCGCACGAGGTTTCTCGTTTTTAGCTGTTGACTTTGCTCTTCAACTGATAATCTTTTCAACTCCATAAGCTTCCCATTTGCCATTTTCATTTTTTATTTGTTTACTCATTTTATTTCTAATTGTCAATACAAATTTTCTTAACTGATCCTAATTCCTTACGAGACAGTTTGAATTGCATAATTCAATCAACTTTATACTCAGAATCAGAAATATAATTGTTATAATACTAAATTTATCAATTCAAATTTAAATAAAATATTCAATTAACATTTAAACATAAATTTGTTTATCAACTTTTAGGCAAGTTCAAAATATTTTGCATAAATTTCAGACTCGATACTTCTTACACGAGTTCTTTTCTCGTTTCAAATAATTGCAACAAAATATTCTTCACAGTTTAAAGATGCAGCGCACCGAGGCCGAAACGCTCTGCATGAATAACAATGATTGAATTTACAATTTTCGGCAACTGCCTGAATGAATATTATTTGCAATTCTTTTAGCCATACCAAAGTTCGTTTTTTCGCATCTATTATTGTCGTTTTTGGGAATGATTATACATTATTTTTCGCTGAAAAGTATAATTTCTTAAACTGACGCAAAAAACGTGACTAACAATATCACAATATGTGAATTACAACAACCGTGTGTACAAACATGACAAAATTGTAAAGAAGAATTCAAAATACTATTACAATAGATTATAATCCACATGCACAATTTTACATGCTTTTTGTTTCGTCAATATCAATCCGATTGACAATAAAATTTATACCCTTTTCATACCTAACATTATAGGCGATTTAACATAAATTCAAACGAGACAGAGAAATCATTAATGATTCGTCGACAAGTCCAATAAGTCGCGGCAGCTTGAAAAGTGCATAAATATCATTGATGGTAAAACAAAAGTGTTTTGAAACATTAATTTACGGTTATTGAACAAAGAGGTGTCATATTTCAACAACCAAGTCGTGTTCAAATTTGTGACAGACGTTTCAATGAATTAGTTTTGCCGTCAATGTCAACGCGATGCTCCGGATGGAAGGATATTCTTAGCCATGAAAAAAAATAATAATAATGAGATGTCTTTTTATTTACATGAACGCACCGCCGCTTATTAATGAAAAGACTCATTGTCAGAAATAATTGAGTCTTTCAAGGTCTACTGTGATACTGACCTACGTGAAGTCTTACCCGTAATCGATACAACGTTAAACTTTTATGATACAAAATTGGCTGACAATTTACAGCTCAATCAAAAAAATGTCCTTATTAACAAAAACCGCAATTTTAAAATTCATTTGAAATAATTAAGCACTCAACAACAAAGTCTGTCAATTTAACGAAGC
Organism: Trissolcus basalis; assembly: GCA_025266255.1. NCBI lineage: Eukaryota > Metazoa > Arthropoda > Insecta > Hymenoptera > Scelionidae > Trissolcus > Trissolcus basalis. The sequence goes on from JAAMPD010000788.1 coordinate 21,084, forward strand.
AATTCTAAGATTATTTTTATGGACGAATAATTGAAAAATAGATTTATTTACTATCATTTTTATGAACAATAATAGTTTGGGAGAAAAAAAAAGAATTGATTGACATTTGGATGATTTCTACAATTTGTTTGACATCTAATCTTAATTAAATCTCGAGCTTAGTTGTGCAAAGGTGTACCGATTATTAATATTGGTGCACATTTAATTGGTCACGACCTCACGATAAGAATGGGTGTAATAACGAGGTGCTAAGCACCCAACAGTTATTATTTAAAGCCCTGACAAATAGTATGACAAGTATGATATTGCACATGTCGTTTTATGGGACAACTGTAAACGTGTCTAAACGCTAGTCTCGGCGTTATGTAACATCAGAGACTCGAGTTTGTATAATCTTGTAATAGTTCACGTTGTGCTAATGATTTCTCAACACGGACTCGGCTATTATCAAACCGTTTTCTTTCAGACACATGGATTATCCACTTATAAATAAACCTAAGTTTCTTAACTTGGAATAACTGTTCACTTAGTCGATTACGCGCCAATACTTTTTCGTCGATGCCAATTAATTAAGAAACTCCTCCACTCGATTCTCTATGTTTCTTCGAATTGTCATGTATCCAGGTCTCACGACCAGGTATTAAAATGCCATTTAGATTGAAGTTTCATTAACAATAGTCAGTCATTGCGACTGTTACATGTGAAATTTGCAATGTTACACCTCTGAACTTTAAATTGTTCATGGATACCATAGCAAAATCATCAAGATTTTCTGAAACCGATAATTTTCATTTGGTAATAATCTTGAAAAATAACAATGATAAAAAATGAACTATAAGGTTGCAACGCATATCAATTTCAGACTGACTTCAATAGAGTGCTAGAACAGCCTTAAAAACAATCCGCGGATTATGACACATTGTAATTCTGTTTTGTAACTTCTTAATAGTCATACATGTCTGACAAGTTGCGTTACGTAGCATAATCGTTACGCGCTCATTGTCTAATTCCTTTGTTCCGTTAAGTATAGCGAAATAGAAAAATCATCAAGGTGTACGTTGCATAAAATGGTCTTCTGATAATGATACGCCCATGATGTGCATGGCCTTAAGACTTTTTCAAGTTATCCTCGTGGGATCTTTTTAGGTGTAACAGTTGTAGATTATTACACTTGATGAACAGTTGAATTCCAACGTTTTGATGATGCAGATCGCAGCCAATACCGCTCTCCATGATCGAAATTATCTCATTCAATTCATCTAAGTAGCAATGGAGAGAGCTTTTCAATAGATAAATCACTCGCGCGGGGTTAATGAGATTCCGGTGGCTTGATACCAAGAGTTTAATGTATGCTCGATTTGCTATGAAATCTTTCACGATCACGTGTAAAACTACAATGGGACTCCGGAGCGAACAACGTGTATCAGAGCTTGATACATTAACTCGTATACCTGGGCGTTGAATCATACATTCCAGCGCAATTTTAAATAGTTTTCTTAAATGATCCTTAAGGCGATACTTCACAAGCCTGTGCATTTGTTCAATATCGTTTGCGAAAAATTCAATTTTGCAATACAAATCATGACTTGTTGAAAAACATACCGCACCAAGTTACATAACGTCTGATTTCAGATATATGGTTTAAGGTCCTCGGAAACATCTCGGTGAATGCAAAACTAGTCAATCTTTAACCTGAAACAAAACTGCATTCATTAGTTCAAAAATACGAACAAAATTACTGTAACATTTCCAACGTATTTAAATGTACTTACTGATGAAATGTCATGTTATCTACAATATACACAAGTCAATATTTTGCTTTCGTTTTCAATACCTGCAAAAAAAACCCATTGAAATTTCATATTTTTTTAATTACAATAAAAATATACTTATGCGAAAACTTACAAACTTATATTCTATCTCACGCCCAGAGAAAATTCCAGAATCTAACTGAACTGCTTTCTGCATCACCTATAACAAAAAGTTTGACATGTTTTTGTCAATTTGTATGTTTGTAGCTTGTGTCATTAATTATTCTACAGAAAAAACTCAATCCATAGATAGTTTTGGTAATTAAAATACAGAATTTTTAAAAAATACAGAAATCCTTCATTAGAATGTTTTTCGGATGATTATGCATGATTACGATTTGTCAATAAATATTATGCTGGCACTAGACGATTGTTCTATATTCGATCAATGTGTACATACTTCGCTTACATAACTGTATCTACATTACACTACACTAACGTTTTTAGCTCTTTGTTTAATTTCAGAGATAATTTTCATTCAATTGCAACGCGAAGAAGACACTGAAAAAGCCGATCAAAAAACTGAACCATAAAAAAGTATTCCGGGAAACTGTATGCTGCAGTTTCAAACGACAATGAATAATGTTTCATATTTTATAACCAAAACAAGCAAACATAAAAAAAAACAACATTTTTTTCATTCAAAAGACAAATAAAAACAATCTACAACAATAAATAATAAAACAGAAAAAATGTGCTTCGTCATAATAATCGAGAGTAAATAAATTTCATATTGAGCTTTTTCTTGAAATAACAAACGAAAAAACTCTGAAGCTACAGCAATTGTCTGGAAAACACGTTGAGCCAATCATATATTGCATCCCCATTTTTCATAATTAAAAAGAGCAGTTACGCAAGTTTTCTTGACAAATCATCGTTGCGAAAATAGAGCCGGGAATAATTTTTTCCGTCAATTTCACAAATTGTAATATAAAAACTAGCATGGCCTTAATTATAAACGATTACAACAAACTGACACACAATATTTTTGCCGCGCATTGCATAATTGAAACATAATACTAACCAAACAATTCGCATGAATAATTCAGCCGCTTTGGCGCGATAAAACTTATTCGATCAACAGACTGATTGGTGACCGAAAAGTCTTTCGCCCTCGCACCGATACAAATTGTTTATTCGCCGCCAAAATCGATTGCCCCGTGAAAGAATCAAAAACTGGCCAACTCATCTTCGAAGGAAGATGAAAGACGGGGGAGGGGGGGGGACAAAAAACGTAACGAGCTACGGGTTATCAAGAGATCAATAGCATATCGATGTTGAGTGGTGACGGCGGGCGCGAATAGTACGCCGAGCGATGACGCGAGGCGGTGTTGAAAAACGACGCGGGAGGATTAGCTCGCGCGCGCGAGCCAGGCTGCGCGGGGGGACGCGGGACGGTGAGGGCAAACGGCGGACGCCCTTGAGCGACGGGCAATGCACCGCGCGAGGTTCAAGGCAGAGCGGTGGTTGCCTGCCTCTACCTTCTCCTCTCCCCCCTGTGCTTCGCGTCTTTGCACTCGCGCGCGCCCCCACCCCAACGCCATCTTCCCCGCCAACGGCAACGCGCCACTTTTCGCACAAAGTGCGCGCGAAAAATTTTCCCTTTTTTTTATTTGTTTTACGCAGATCTGTTTGTTTTCTCGATTACGCTCTTCTATTCAATTAGCTTCATTTATTCACTTAATTTCTTTATGATATCAGACGAAATTAGTAACGTAATTTATTTACTATTTAAAAATGTCTCATAACGGTTTTGTTTGTTTGTGTTTTTTTTTTTGAAAATGTTGAATTGCGAAAAATATACATCTTTGTTTCAGTTATTGATGGTTCTATGTTTTCTGATATCAAGATATTTTTTTTTTAGCCTATAGAAAATAGAAAAAGTAAACAAAACATGGTTAGAGGACAGTGAAAGTCAACGCTTTCTTTGGGGTCAACAAATTCTTGCGACTCTCGTCGACGCGTCTATCCGAATAATTTCGACTGGTCCGCAGATACGGCTTGCGTGTGTCACTCTCTTTTTTACGCAACTTTTTGTATTTTCCACTCGTCAGACTTGTATTTGTGTATATATTTATACGGACAAGTGCATTTACGTCGCGGCGTTTATGCAAGCGTGTGCGTTCGACTGTGCACTTTGTTCTTTCCGTTTCTTTCTCTCTCCCGATGACTCTTTATTACGTTATTTTCGTGTATCATAACCCTCGTGTCACACATGACACGATCCCAAATCTGTTGCATTATTAATACCGAACTGATTTTTTTTACTTTTCTCCTTATTTATCATATATTTATGCATAATAATTTTCACATATTTTGATTTTGTTATTAAATTTTTCATTTTTATTTATGTTTGTTTTCTAACTCAGATATGTTGTAATTATTTTTACATGAGAAAAGATTGCTATTATTTATAAAAAGGGGATGTGTAAGATTTTGAAAACGAAGGTACAATTGCAACGTTACCTTGAATCACTCGAATGTGCAGTCGAACGAGAAACCATGCATAAACCGGGTTGCACATTTCATTACAATTCGAAATCACATGACTCTACACTGTAATACATCCTGTTGCACCAAATTATTGGTGTTCCATAAAAACACTATTCTTAAAAACTGACTCATTCAATAGATCAGGTAACAAGCATTAATTCCAGCATCTTTATAATTCCCTCATTTTGACAAATTTGATGAATCTTCTTTTTAATTATTCTAAATCTCACTTTCAATTATTTTGTTCAATGTACCACAGTGACATTATTTGAATCAATGTTTTAGAGACTGAGACAGAAAAAAAAATGTTGAGCGATAAGATAAAAATGCGAATTTGAATGACAAATGAAACAATCCAAGATAAACAAATGATCTTCAAGTTGCATTCAACCTGGGCGTTTGAACAATCAATCAATTCAATTATTCATAGAATGCAACAAGTTCGGGCGATGAAAAAAAATGTTATTGAAAAATATTTCTGGGTGGAGTTTAGTTTGAAAGAGCAATATCATCGTTGGGCAATAAATTCTAGTTTTGCATCGTTTCATTAGAGATATTGCATTAACATAATTCACCGTTCTCATCCACGGCGTAACATTAAAATTAAAATACTGTCGTTTACATCAGACCCGGGGTACTTAGAGCGACTGCAAAATCATCGCCAATAAAATAAACATCAAGTTGGCTCTTTTATAAGGTGGACAACAAGGCCAGCTCCCTAATGTTTTAATGCCTCGATGTTGCACGCTGCGCTCGGAGAAATACACCGAGAGCGTTTAACTACGTTGAATGATAGTTTAGCAACTGCCGCGTAATGGGTTCTATTCTCGATGCCTCTTTTTGATGTTGCCTTTATGAAAGAAGATGCAAACAGTCAAACATTTTTTTAACAGATAAAACCTTGATGCACAATTGTAAATATTCTTGTCAGCGAGATAAAATCTTATGCCATTTTTTTCTACTCTCTCTCTCTCTTTCAGTTTTGTTTCGAACCCAACAATTGAATTTAATATCAACCTTGTTTGCTTTCAGGTGGATGCAGATTTATTGGCACTCTGTAGGGGGACTATCAGACGCACCTTCCAGATCCAATTATGCCCTTGCGTTTCAGCCCCTACGAACATCATCGGACCCTCCAATTTAAAACAGACTTTTTTCAGAAACCCCAAATTAATATGCGAGCTATCGTAAATTGTACGACGTATTGCTGTCAGACTGAGAGTGCGTTTACGAATCTTACGCCCTTCTCTTGATGAATAATTAAAGCCATCAATATATCCTAATAGCCCATAATAATCTAAACGAATTAACTCTTTTTATACTTTTTTTTAATGTTAATTTTCTTGTTTCAGAAGTTAGCAATCCACTTTTTATTAAAACTACACTATCTGGAATTAAAAATACAACCATCTTATAGACCAAAAAAGTCCTAATTCACGATTTATCGAACAGTGACTTACATTCGCAGTCAATTGAATTGTTACGCTCGGATGAATTTACGGTTGAAAAAGAAATCATCTAAATTGAACGTCTAATCAGCCAATTAGCAGTGCCAATCCAACAGAGGACAAACTACCAAATCGAGAAAAGCATAAACCACCAAATTAAAACGAGACTTGTTTTTTTGTTAAAAAAAAAAGAAGGAAAAAATGATGACGTTCTGCTCTAAAAGTTTTAGGAGAATTGTAGTTTCACTGAGTCTTTGATTTCGTTTCAGGTGATCATTGGCAGTGAGAGCTGGGCAAATTGGATTTTCATCTGCATATCCCGAGCATGCAAAAAGCTCGATAAAGATCAGGGCCCAGCCATAGATGGAAAAGGCCAGCGAGCGTGTACCCAAGTCTGGAAATAAAAGCAGCGATCCTTGACGAATCGTATTAGTGCGGATTGTGCGTTTGTACGTCAAGTCCTGTGAACAAAACAAAAATAAGTATCGGTGCGGATGACGTCAGATCTCGTCAATTTCGCGGTCGGGCCACCCTCCTGCAACAATAGATTCAGAGAGGGGGAGTTGAAAAAATAAAGACTGCAGGTCTATATATAACGTAAGCAAATGCGCCGGTATCGGCGGCAGGATCGGCATTGGGTTCGGGGAATCGTGTATGCAGCACCACAATATATTATATGGTCTAGAAGGAGAGGATAATGCGCAATGCAGAGAGAAGCGAGGCCGAGGCGAGCGGGACGAGCAATCGGCGGCGGCAGCGACGTTGCAATTAGGCAAGTTATGCAAAGTGACGTCACACTTCGAGCCGGGGTAACTGTGCTGAGTCAAGGACAGTCTGCCCAAGGCCCCCGCCGCCGCCGCCGCCGCCAACGCCAACTGACCCTTCCCCTCCTCGGCCATGCGACCCTCTGTCGCCGACTAAAACCCGCTCCGCACACTCCTCCAAGAGGCACCGCTCTCGTTTCGCGTTATACACGCCATCCTCTCCTCCGTCTCGCAAATCACAATTTTTCGCAGAGGTTATTTCTATACGCGCGGACTGACCTTTATTATTTGTCATTACGTTAATTCCGTTCGACGTGACCGCGACGATTTATATTTCGGCCGCGTAATTGCCCGTTTGACGCACGAATTATCACAAAGGAAATGCCAGATGCGAAATTTGACTTCGGCATAGGCGCACGCTCAGGCTTTTGTCGCTTGCTGCACTTGAGACCTCTTTTTTAAGAAAATTGCGCAGCACTAAAATAAACCCGTTGAAAAATAGCGTTTCTTTTAATGGATATACGAGCTTTGTTTGACGGGGGTAGTCATAATACCAACTTGGTTTGTTCAACAACGTTTCACAATTGAGACAACATTCAAAAAACATTATTTTAACCTTTCGTCCTATCGAGACTCTCAAGTCAAACGACTCATATTTTGGTAAAACTCATCATTTTTGACATAAAATTACGTTTTTTGAATAAAATTTGTAAGATATTCATGAGTCACATGAAAAGTTGATTAACTTTTTTCATCACAAAGCAAACTGCAATAGCAAATGATAATTGTTGTTGCAGAAATGGAGAAATTTATTTTCCGTCCCCCTCAGAGTGTAAGTTTGTACTGAAACGTAATTACATTAAATTTCATTGACAGAAAAAGTAACAAATGTAAAAAAATATTGTCTTAGTGGAAAAATAAATGTATTAATTTAAATTTATGTCAAAGTTGTATAATTATAAGAACTTGTTCCATAAAGGACTGTGAAAAAAGGGGTAACAAGTTGTGTTATGTATAACCTCATGACGCTTTAAGCATCAGGGATATATGTGATTGCATACAAACCTAATATATGTGTAATGATAAACCACAGCTGGAAAAAAAGGAACAAGACTCTTCATGAGGGTTTGAACCTTGTTTTTCAAGGTGAAATTGCAAAATAGCTCAACTGCAAGTCGTATGGTAGCTCCTCTTCGCCTTTTACTTTACATATTGCGAACCTCAAACAAAAAGACACCTGACCTTCAAATTTTCAAAAACAATCTTTTGAAATAAAAGGCAATTGAAATTCTAACAAACTATAATAACCATATTCTAGATGCAAGTCGACTTTTGTAACAGTTGATTTTATCTTTACATTTTTCTCTAATTTATTTTTAATCTTGTCGTTGGAATTTATGCTGATGTGACAATTTTTTGGAATTCTGTTCACTATACATTTGATTGAATAAGGTTTCTCAGTCTAATCTATGTTATCCCATCAACACCAACATTAGATTTTCGCGCGTATTACGTCACAGCCAATGAGTAACGGCGCTTTGAGTAACGTTAATCTTCTATTCCGTGGGAAAATGAAGAATCGTATACATACAAATATTACGTAACTCTTCATTCCTATATAAATTCTTCATCTTCCTGTCGATGAAATTTGAATTATTACATCCGTTTATTTTGAACGTAATAATTATGTTTATTAATCTTAAAAACAAAAAATAAATTGTTCTTGTTGAAAATGGTTTCCTTTTTTTAACTCAAAAAACATTTATATTTTCATAATCTCAAAGTAAACAAAATATTGAAACAAAAAAAAATAATAAATAATAATAAAAATGTTTTACAATTGTTGTATGTGTTTTTAACTTAGACCATTTTTTATTCGCTTAAGTTTTAGAGAGTTTATTGTTGTAAAGTATACTAATAATTTGTTTAAATTGTTTATTTTGAAAGAATGTAATCTTTTCTGATTATATTTATTTATAATTTGGAAAACAAATGATTTTACCTTAAACAATTGTTATTTCAAGATTTTTCATACAACCGAAACGTTGTTTTATGTATACCATATAATTAAACCATGCAAACAATGATGCATTGTTTGATTACCTCATTGTTTTTATTTATTTGTTCAAAATTAAACTTGAGATTGTTTTGTTTTTTTGTTCGACGTCTGACGCCACTCACACACTGCAAACAAAGTGTATGTTTGGCTCGCGCTGAACACAGCATGATATTTTTGGTGCGCCGCTACTAAAAATGCGCCACAATTTCGCGTTGCTGACTGCCACGCTCTCGTATGTGCACTTCTCAAAATTCACTGAGGGTCACTCTTAAAAAGTCACGGACCGGACGTTGGGCCAATGTTCCCTCCAAATTTGTCGATGACGAATTCTCTCTTTACTTTGTTCTGACAAATTTATAAATTGAAAATTTTACAAGTCTATTTTCATGAACAAAACTAAAAAAAGCTTTTATTCAAGTCCTACAACTCGCAACACCTTCAAAACTAAGTCGCGTAACCGCAAAATTGATTTGTGCATGCATAATTTCATATTTGGATGATCGCATCAAAATGTGAAAATACAATAAAAACAATATAGAAATATGAAATAAAAAGAATAAAATGTGAAAATGTGAAATTTTTCATTTTGCTAAAAAGTTAATTTCAGGATTTCTCCTCTTCCTAAAAGAGAAATTGTTATAAAAAATATATCGGAAGTAAAAAATGGCAACTTCTCGGTAACACTTGTAACAGCGCACGCGCTGTCCGCGATGTAATTATTCTTTCGGAAAGAATAATCAAACTCTTACTTTGTAACAGCCAGCGATTATGTCATTAGGTTTCATTCACCTCTGAAGTAGGAAAAAAAAGAAATGTGCATCATTTTCTAATGTTAGAACAAGCTGATTGGACTGTTAATCATGATCAAATGTTAACGCTCTCCACAGCGATTTCGTTTATTTATTAGCTTTATTTACATAACCTTTGTCTTTCCTCAATCTTTTTTTTTCTCCTTTTCGTTATTTCCGTTTGGATTCGGATTCTTTTTCTGTTTTCCACTCGAAAATTTTGATGACTTAGCACAAGCAGTTTTTACGCAAAATTTTATCTCTCGTGCTGATATATTATTGAATTTCGGTACTGAAATCGGAGAAGAAAAAGACGTATCCATTTCTTGTTCCTTTTTTTGTTTCAAGAACATACGTTTTCGTTGATTTTATTGCAGATAACCGTTTTAATGAATAAAGCTATCTGAATAATGGATTCTGCTTTAAGAAATCAATTTAAAATTTTGATGAGCGATTGACTTACGACTGAACTCCCCCTGATTGTTTGGCTTCGCATTTTGATTTTCTGATGTGAGGCGCGATTCTACATAGCTCGAATGGTTTGCTTGATTGGAATTGGACGGTCACTTCTTTTCGTCTTTTTCAATTATTTTTATATTTATAGACAAATTGTTATTTCTGCTGAACCAAAAAAAAAATCGAAGAAAAAATCTAATAAATCGTTTCTAAAGTGTAAAGTACACTTTGATAAAAAGTTTCCAATTCTGTTTATTTACGATTGCAAAACAATAATTTGCATTATTTTAAGAAAATACAAAAATTCAAATAACAATACGAAACTGTTTTCAATAAAAAATTTAATATAAATAAATTCAAATAAAAATATGAGTGCATGTGTCAAATATAAATATATAAATAAGTTAAACCAAACATTATAAGTATTGCGCAATGTTGAAAAAAAAGCAGAAAATCACGACCTTTTGATGACCCTTAGCAAAAATTACAGCCGATTATGCATTCTACCACAGGGGGGTCAATTTTTACGAAAAAAGGCATCAGGTCCTGAAATTGTGACAGAATTCGGCTTATTACGTGAGTGACCTTGATTCGTCAGATTTCCATATCTCGGATCTCGCAAGTCCCGTTCGATTGGCGTCCCGTTAGCTGAGGGGCCAACCAAATTAAACGGTCCCAAAAGGCTCGAGTGTGCCGACCGCGTACAAGGTACGTACAAGTACGCACGCAGGTGCGTGCACGTACTTGCGTACACACGAGAGGCCTATTCTCCAACGGTATGGAGAAAGTGCTGGCAGTACATTTACTGACCTACATTACCCTCAAAGTTCTCCTTAGAGTCCTACTATTCTCCTCTTCTCCCAGGCTCAAAGTCACACCTTTGCTTTCTCCAGTTCAACATTTTGACTCATTTTTTAATCAAGAGTTAACTTGAATCAAACTTGCTCTAGTCACAACTTCCGGTAATTCTTACACCTTGACATCCTTCTCGCAATCTCTTATCTAAAATCTAAAGAAAGACTTAATAGAAGCTTCAAATCAATTTTCCACTTATCTACAAAATTTCAATCAATAACTTTAATAATAATGTACAAATGATGCAATAAGTGTATATCATCTTATAAGAATATATAAAACAAGCATAATTGATAAATCATCGAATATAAATTTGAAAACTAACTAACTATCATAACAATATTTACAATGTCAGAAAAAAAATATTTATGTGTTTGTATTATAGAAGACTATTTCTTTTGTTTGTTGAGAAGACGGTCAAAACAACTGTCGTAGGTACAGAGGCTGGGTGGAACGGACTCTAACTGACTCAGCAATGCTACCGCATGTGGCACGTTTTTTTGTTCCATCAATTTGTTAATCAGAATTTCTATGTTTTCTTGTATCTCTGGGATGGTTCGGTTCATAAACACTGCCTCGATAATTTTGTGGTACATGTGGTGATTTGGACTGAAGTGTGGTGTAAGATTTTGAAAGAAAACTTCTTCCAGTAGAACAGAAGGTAATGACAATTCCTGAAATGCAAATAAAATAGGTAATTTTGCAAACAATACAACATTGTTTACACAAATTATGAAAAATTATTTTGTTTGAAAATTTTGGTTGGATATATACCTCTTCTCGTTCTTTTATTACTTCTACAACTTCGGCTTGAAAAGAATCATCAGAACGAAGTTTCAGGAACAATTTTTCCTCGATTGTAAAATCATCGGGATGTTGATCAAACAATTCAAGCAATGCCTAAAAACAGAATCATTATTTATAAATATCTTATTCAAAATGAATTTAGCAATCATAATTAAAAAATATTTTTTCCTCACTTCTCTGGGTATAATTTGATGTTTTAGTAAATCTCTAAACTCTTCAAAAATTTCTTCCTCTGAAATTTTGATGGACATTCTTTTAAGCTTCAGAACCATCTTGAGTGCAGGATTTTTATCAACACTGAAATACTGTTCGTCGAAAAATAGAGGCCAAGATTGCAGCAAGAGTTTTAATTCGATGTAAGAAGTTTTGTCATTTACAGACGAATATTTATTTATAAATAGAGCATATCTTTCGTCCTCCGACATCTCTAGTTGCGGTGAAAGTTCAGGTTCTTTTGGTTCGCAAATCAGTAAAATTTCGTCATTTGGATTCACGTCTTCGATTTCTTTTGGCTCTGTATCTAAATCTCCCCAGTCTGCATCACCCCATTCGTCATCCCAACCATCAGTTTCGCTTTCTATAGTTTCGTTCCTTTTTACAGGAACATTTTTATTTTTCAATTTTCCAAGAGCTGATAATTTTTCTTTCAAAAACAAAACAATCTCATTTTCGTTATCGTTTTCAGTAGCTTTGATGACAAACTTGATTAAGTCTGATGGCTGGTGCTCAAATACTTTTTCATAATCAGAGTTGAGGGACTTAAAAAGAACAATTGCGCAATAGTAAGATGCCAGTTGAATAAGAAATTCTGTCTGAGGCAAGTTGGCGAAAAGTTTCTTGACCTCTGGGATGTTTTCCTTTTTGATACTCAGTAAGTATGCCAGTGCCAGAATACAATCTTCCGTTATTGTATTTTTCGCACATTCAATTAGAACTGAAATAATGCATTTAATTTAATTACATTTCAAATAAAATTTTAACAGATAACAAATTTAGATTAAATTTTACTAACGTTGACTTATATCGCTGATTTGGTCGCCATTGCAACTCGATTCCTTGAGCAATTGCACTCTCAAAAGTGTCTGGCACAGTTTGAACTTATCGTTCCTACTATCTCTCATAACGAAGCCGTTATACTTAGTGTCCAGGTTGCTAATTTTGATATCCCCGTGAAGTGATTCATAGAAACAGGGAAAACTCTGAACAACTCCATTCTGACTCGCATCATCAAAATCTTCGTCAATTGCCAAACTTTCGTTTCTCTTTAAAAAGTTTGCAAAGTTTCCAGTCCAGAGATCTTTGTTTTTCACGATGTCGATCATAGATTGCGTTACTATCAGAGTTGAATCTTTAACCAACTTGGAAGAGCTTTCTAATATCTTTGGAATGAATTCTCTGTTTTCAACGTTTGGACTAAAAAATAAGAAAAAAATTATTAAACATTTGTTTAAACTGAATTCTAAGAAATCATATAATAAATATTTTATCTACCGATGATATAGCGTCTGAAAACTCGTCACACTCAAAGCTTGATTGGTTCAAATCGACCCAGTCCTGCAAATCAAAATTAAGGATTTCTGTATCCAAGACGTTGATATATTTGATGGTTTCTTGAAGAAGATCGTCGGGGCCAACGTTGACGACAAACCACAAGCACTCGCGACGGAATTTCAAGTCACGAAATTTGTCACAGTGTCCCAGTTGTGACGACACTTGCCAAGATGGCTGATGATTAAGCTCAATTAATCGTCGAATCACAGTGCTACAATAATTAAAATCTTCAGCCTAAACAAAAAATATGAAATTTAAAATTTTCAAACAAATTTTGCTAATTGAATTTAGAATTACAAAAATAATTAAATTTTTATTCATTTTTTATGGGGATACCTGAAATGCTTTTTTGGCAATGAGATGCAACACCTTGCCTTCCCGATTTCTAGCATTGTTATCTATTCGTAAGAACTTGGCAACATTCAACAATTTTTCTTTGTTTTTGTACGAGTCACTTCGACTGTTCAGACAATCTTCAATCAATTTCAGTTTGTCTGGAATTAGTTTTACTTGTAAGGGTAAGATCTTCAGGTGAAAATCATATAATAGTTGTAAGGAACTAATCAGATCGAATTCCTCTTTGATTTTTTTGTGGTCAGTCTCAATCAGATGCAAACAAGTTCTAGAAACAATTAAATTCAATCATTTTGTATTTTTATAAAAAATAATATATAATCAAAATTAGTAATAAAAAAGAATTAGTGTCAGCATATTTTTACCTTGCTAAATCCATGTTGGGGTCCACAAGACTCGTGGCGTTATTGAAATATTCGTGACTCGCTTCCAAAACTAAGTTCACGCTTTTCTCAAAGGGAACTTTGAAAAATGTGTTGGAAACATCGGAATTTTTCACAGTCACCATCAGATTTGTACAATTTTGTATAGTACTTTTGATTCCAGATTTCAAACGCGTCTCAAGATAAATTTCCAAACAAGCATCCATACTGAATGATTTAAAAACTGATTCCTGCATGTCTAATAAGTCACTTAAAAGCTGCGACCAGGTTTTCTCATTCACTGGAAGCACTCTGTTAAAAAATAAAAAGCAAGCTGAATAAAATAACAACAAACTTAATCTCAGCTTTGAATTAGATAGACTCAAACAAATTTGCATACTCTTTTTTGATTCTCTCGCAAACTTGAACAAACAAAGATTTGACGTTATCCAAGTTCTCTTTGTTTTCTCTAACAAACTTCAAAGGGACGTTGACTTTGTAATTAGCCAAAATATCCAGGCAGTTCAGTTCCTTTTCTAGAACGTCCAGATCGTCGCGTTTAACAGACGTTTTTACTTCCGCACTCTGAAAGTCCTCAATTATGGCATCGAAGATGTTTCTAGCATCAATATGCATATTGGAATCATCGCAAGAGTACATGCAGTGTAACGCTAGCTGCACGTAGTCGTCCACAATCACTCGCACCTCAGGGTTTTTTACGTTCGTAACATATCTAACAAACTCCATGATGTAAACCAAACTGTGTTTGCTCAGAGAAACAAAATAGTCTTGAATCAACTGTTTAACTTTTTTATCGTCCTGAAAAATAAACTCACTCAAATGTACATTTCTATTCAACTGAATTTTTTCGATTTTGAATATAATTTTTTGGCTTACAATATAAACTTCTTTCTTCCTTGCAAATGGAATAAGTGTGTTTTCTACATGGCTTATGAAATTGGCTTCGTTGACTTGGCTCATGAGTAATTTGACTTTTTCCAAATCAGTTAACTTGTCCAAATCGTCAAGTGTTTGATTTTTCAGTCCAACTTTATAAACTAGATCATCAAGGGTTTCAAGCTCGATCAACAGTGTCTCTAAACCAGCAATGTTGTGCATTTTGCCGATGTTTATCAAAGATAAAGCATTGTTGACTAGACCACTAAGACGCTCGATCTCATAGCATCGCTTTTTGTACCAGTCGCTCAAAATTTCTTGAGTTAAAGTTGTATTTCTGAAAAAATACAATAAAAATCAAAAAAATCAACAACATAAGCATAAATAAAATAAATACAAATTAACATGAAAGGTAAACCTACCTGTAAACACCAAACCATGGATTGTTCTGATAAATCAAAGTAGACGTTTCGTCATTATCTTCATCTTCAAATCCAATTTCTTGAAATTCTGATCTTTCACACCAATCTTTTTGTCTAAGCTCTTCTTGGTCAAGAAGATAAACTTGATTATCACTGTCGCACCTCGGCAACAATGGTTCATAATTTATTGGGTCCAACGCCTCCGGGAAGAAAGAAATGACTGAAAGCCAGTGATGAATTAATTGGCTCTCAAAATAAGTAAACATTAATATCACGCCTTTACAATTCCCGTCCTTCGCAAATACTAAAATACGATTAAAGCAAACAGTAGTTCTATTTTTCTTATATACCAAAAATGTCATTTTTATTCATATATCAGAGACAAATCTTGGAATCTCTACCTGACTGCATTTGCTATAGGGGTCATCTGTCGAAAATTTTGATAAAATGATTTGTCGTAATCCTTAGGGGA
>JAAMPD010000788.1:45348-65829 GCA_025266255.1 Trissolcus basalis
TATTATATTTTTTTTTTTCTAGTAGATTAAAAATTTTATATTATACAAATCAGCTGATAAAATAAACACAAACCTCTCTTGCAAAGCAAAAATTCCAAAATCAAAGAACGGTTTTGAAGTCGAGTATAGTATTAACATGCAAGTGTCTCAACTACTGTACAATATTCATCAATTGTCAGCATTATAGTTAATTGAAATGAATTCTATAGCTTGTAGCATAAATTACCTGAATGTTGTTGCGATAAAATTTACGTGCTATGCGCCACGCGTTGAGGGATTGACGTAAGGTCCATATGACTTTATTGAGATGCGCGATCGAACTCAAAATGCAAACTTGTGCGCAGATAATTTTCAAAACAAATAAATTTATCAGATCAAAAGTAAACCATTGAACTAGAACTTTTTCGTAATAACATTTTTTCATGAAAAAAAAAAATTAATTTAACAACATAATAAATTATTTAAAAAATTTCATACTAAAAATTTTTATATAAATAATTGACAATTGTTGTTTGTTCTTATTAAATATTTACAATAAATACTTACCATATATTATTATTTAATATATTTGAAAACAAAAATAAGAAACTTTCTTGTTTTGGTTTGCTCATTTTTTTTGTTAGTTGGCACTACTGCTATTTCACATGGAGATATATAATATGACACCTGTCAAAATTTGGAGCACCATACAAAACGTGTTCTATTTAGCGACATTCGTTTTTTAAACTGAGAGAATATAGAAATAGAATCCAGATTCAATATAAAAGCTTTATTATAAACAAAGAACAGTAGATTTTCAATCTTATTTGCAAAATAGAAAACAGTGTAAAAAAACTATAATAAAAGAAAGATATCAAATTGTATCTATAAAAAATTATATTTATATAAAAAAATGGAATATTTTTAAACAATGCGCAAAGAGGAGACTCATGCGCACAATCGTGACCTCGAATTCGGCGAAAATGTCCCTAAGAAATAAGTGCAACACAAGCACACACGCGACCAATCGCTGTGTGCGTCACAGAGCTGCAGTTCTCATGCTCTGTCAACGCAACAACAATTCGCGATTCTCCATGTGATGTCATCTGTGAGCACAATCACAATGTGCGACGAGACGAGCGACTGTCGCTCTATTGCGACCGTCTAAACAACATTCCCAAGTGCGAAATTCGACGTTAGACCAGACGCGCAATCAGCAACAAAAAAACAAGCGATAAAAACGAAATTCAAGTGGTACCGCGTCCTTGACACCGACAAGCAATAAAGTGAACAAAAAAACTTGATCGCAATACTTATTATAACCTACAAAATGACTGACGTTATCAAAATCGAATAGATATATTCGTAACAAGCCTGGGACGATTATTTTTTTCCGATTTAAAGAAAAAATTTCAGAGAACAAACAAAAATGACAAACACGGATGAAATAATCAGCAACATATTTGAATCGGATATTCAAACGTTGCTCGCCTTGCAACCAAAAGAAGATTATGTTACGTCAACAAGGTATTTCTTCAGATTTTGCAACTAACTCAATCTGTCACGATGGAAACGACTTTTCAAAAAATACCCCCACTTTCATTTTTCATTGACCCACAACTCATTTTTCGAAGTTAATAATTTTCGTTTTCTTTTTATTTAATTTTGCAGATCATCCCATATTCTGAAAACAGTAGACAAATTTATCGAGGTGACGCTCTCAGAGGACCATGACATAACTTTGGAAGATGACATTGAAGGTCGGATAGGTCCAAAACTCGTGACCTTTGACACGACTGCTTATTATGGTTACTTTTTCGTCTCTCAGGACAGGCTGGATGTGAACGCGCAAAAAAATTTTAGTACCATTCGTGCCAACACTGGTGTCTACAAAGGTAAATGGATTTATGAATTGCAACTCGGCACCAGAGGGGTCATGCAAGTTGGTTGGAGCACCATCCACTGTAAATTCAACGAAGAATCTGGCGTCGGTATGTCAACAACAATAACAATCTACATTTTAAACAATTTTCAAATCTTTTCATTTCATGTAATCTTTCTGTTTGAACTTTCAACTTTGTTTCTTTAATTGTTCATTTTTTTATCTTTAAGATTCTCATATATATTTTAATCTCTGGTAAAATAAGTCTGTATACTTAGAACTATCAAAAAGATAAAGCTTCTTCATTGATTTTTTACAAATATTATTGCACATTATGCACGGTACTTTTTAGTATAGCGAAAAAATCAGTTTTCATATTCTGCTTTAACTTATTTTTTATTTTCCTCGTGTACTTTTTTGCTACATATTAATCAATATTTTCACCTCATATCAATTTTTCAACTTTTTTAGAGCATTCTAATTAAAATAAAATGTTAATTAACCTTTGACATTTTGTATATTATATAATTGATTTTTGGAAAGCACTTTTAAACATTTCATTTTTAATTTTGAACTTTCAAACTTATCTTTTATTAATAAATGAATATACAAAAATGATTGTTATTGGTTTTAGGTGACACAATAAACTCTTACGCATACGACGGTAATAGAATAAGAAAATGGAACGTCTCAACATACAAGTACGGGGAAGCGTGGATGCCCGGGGACATAATAACTTGTACCTTGGACGCAGACGAGGGAACGGTGGATTTTTACAGAAATGGTCGAAGTATGGGTCGGGCCTTCGAAAATATCTGTTTGGGCAGTGGGATAGCTTACTTTCCCACTGTGAGTTTGAATTTCTCCGAGACGTTGAAGGCCAACTTCGGTAACACGCCGCTTCGTTATCCTATAGAGGGTTACCAACCCCTGCAACCAGCGCCTGTTAACGAGCTCAGAAGAGCCACTCTACTGGTCAAATGGTTTTCCAAGTTAGTCTCCCAGATAGAAAATTTGAAATCTTCCGAAGAGCCTTCCACTTTCGGTGATACCTCTATGAGCGTGCAGGCGTTCCTCATGTGCATCGCCAGGTCGATCTTGAAACACCTCGGACTTTTATTGAAGATCCCCTACATTGTCGATGCAATTTTCGTGCCCTTTCTCGAGGAACAGTTGTCACGAGACATTAACGATAACAAGACAGACCATCCAAAACTAACCCTGATCTTAGATTTGATCTGGACGTTCTTCAAAGAGAGCGAGATCAAGATATGTTTTGAGTCCACTGTCATGCATCTACTGTCCACCTTCAGACATAATCCGGTCGTGCTTGAGTACCCAGACCAGTGCAGGAGTTTGATCCTATTGACCAGCTTGTGCAGGCACAAGACAACCAGACAACACTTGCTTCAGAACGCGTTGTTTCAGCGAATCAAGTTTGCGAATTTTGTTCATGTCAAACCGCTGAATGAGAACAGCATGGAGGAGATCGTTGATAGGGTCTGGTGGGAGACTAATCCGGTAGAGCAAAACGTTGAAAAGAACAAAAATGCTTACATGGCTGCTTGTGACAAAATTCGGACCTCAACTGCCAGTAATTTGAGTTTTTCATTTGTACGATGATACTGTAATGTTTTGTTCTTCACCTTTCAAGTTTTATTCTTTCCATTGTAGAAGTGGAAGCGCTGCAGGTGGAACTGCTAGTTACGTTGTTAAACAACACAGATGGGACGGATAAGTTGCCTTCATCAAGATCGATCTTCCTTCAAAAGTTCCGGAGCTTTATTTATGAAAATTTTGATTACAATCCGGTAAGAATGACGGTTTGATGTAATAATTTTACATCACCATATTTACATGTAATAAGTGAAATAATCTGTAAGCTGTTACAGACCGATCAGAACCATCCTACTCCGTTGCCAGGCACACTTTGCTGTTTCCATCGTTTGTTAGTGGCCTTCAAAGTTCTTTGGGACACTGAGATTGGTACGAATCCAATTTATGTTCCATGCAGGTATGACTTTATTCATCTTTCCATATGACAATATAATGAGTAATAATAATTAATAAGAATTGTAACAGTACCAAAATTATATGTTCCATTTTTCAGAACTTTTTATGATAACTCAATTCGCTATCCTGGAATTGAAAGGTTGGGTGGAGTTTTATCACACTTGCAAAAAACGTACGAAAGCGACCTTATTCGACTCTTAGGTAAAAAATAGACTTGATGAAAAAATTGAATAAATTTGAGAAAAAATAATCTCATTTTATTGAAACTTGATGTTCACTTTTAGGGCCAGATCATGAAGTTTTGAAACCAACGGAACCTCCACCAGAGCCTCCCCAGAATACCTCTCCAAATCTGGCCGAACCCTCTCGCCCCGTTGAGACCATAGGTCGACAGGTGCACCCTCTAATACACCCAGCCGTCGCCAGGATACTCAACAACGTGACAGGTATTACAAGACCTCTGTTCATCGAAATGCGGCTCTCTTTCGACAGGAATCCTCTGCCAGCTGGTCCGGCGGACCCAACTCTTTCGCTTATCGAACTTCTCGACGGGATTATTCTCTTTTACCACGTTGCTGCTAAGAAACAAATAGCCAAGGTTGCGAGTCTGCAAGAAACCATGACCGAATACACCACAGCCATCGCCGACACGAAATCAAGATTGGAACATGCGAAGAAAATCAAAAGCACAGAAGGAGATGTAATACTGCAAGAACTCACGAGAAGCGTTCAAGTTTTTCAAGAAAAATTGTCCGAAGTGTCAAGACACATGGCTTGGATTCGGGCCTTAGTTTATTCTCATGAAAAACAGGTGCTTTTTAAACAATCAATTTCATAATTTAATAAACAAAATGTTTGTTTAAAATATTTTCAAAGAGAAAAATTAAAATCGTTTTCGTTTCAGATGCAACTCTCCTGGCTTTTGAAAACCGTCACCTTAACACTTCGTGCTGCCAGTGAAGAAGGGAACATGTTTACTTTTGTTCCCGACTTTTACCTGAATGTTCTAGCAGATTTATATGTCGGTATACGAAACCATGTTCATCCCATAGCACCAATCGAAAAGATTACCGGTTATGAGGAGATGCTGCGAGACGTCGCTCACTTCCTCTGTGATCATTTCATGGACCCTAGAATAGTAATTGCGAGCGCAAAGGATAAGCTGACACTGACGTTATGTCAATTTGTCTCGAGTCCGCTAACTGTTAAGGCGTTGGAAAGTGTGCCTATTGATTCGAGGTTGAAGATGGTATCGAACCTTCTGAAACCTTACGAAAACCGTGCCTGGGCCCAATCTAACATTGTGTTAGTTCGATTCTGGCGGGGGAGTGGGTTTGCTTTTAGATATCACAACAGCCCACATATGTCGAGAAAGTCTGGACCAAGAAATGTACCTCAAGAAATAATGAAAATTATAAGTGAGATTTTTAGAATCTTATCATCTTTTAAATCAAAAATTAAACTTGGGTATTTTGTTTCAGAGTCTGACATTTTGTATTGTTTCAGAGTCCGTGTATCCTTGTCCATCTGTGGTCTACCAGATGCACGTCCGAGATGTTCTCTTAAGCAATGCGCAAGCAACGACAAATTTCTTGGACTCGCTTTTGAATCAACTGAATTGGGCCTTTTCAGAATTCATAACGATGGTGCAGGATATTCACAACGTCTCCTCGAGACCGCAGAGAGTTTTCATTGAATCTAGACAATTAAGAATATGTGCTACATGTTTCGAGTTCGCGACTTCCTTGTTAAGAGTTTTAGAGATGATTGTAACTGTTGCTCCAAACGTTTTGAGCGATCCTGTAAATTCTTCTGGAAATCTTCTTCCTAGATTATGCCAGGTGAATAAATTTTCAACAATTTGCAGAAAAACGTAGTTTGGAAATACTAACGAGAGAACATTATTTTTTAGTTACTATGCCAAATACTTAATAGAATGAGTTCGCACACGAGTTGCTTCCAGCACGTGGTGCAATTAGGTATTCCTGACCTAGATACCATAGACCATTTTCCAATTCTCTCACCTGTTATTGGAATATTGCTAGCTTTATTAAAACAAGACATGAGTACTTCCAGTGGTGAGTAAACAATAATTCTTATAACAAATTATATTTCACTTTCTTTCCCCTAAAATTGATATTTAACTTTTAAATTGAATAGATACAGGAGAAATTCCCTTCGTGACCAAAGCACTGTTAATGGAACCAAGTTTCCAAATAAGTTCACTGCAGTATGTTTTGAATGATGTATCTTCAAGTGAAATCAAAAGCAAAGGAGTCAAACCTTTTTCATTTTTAAATTGTAAGTCAGGTTGGAATATGAAATCACAATATCAACGTTGGAAATCAGAATATATTACAGTTTGAAATGTTCATTTTTCAGATAAAAATGATGTTAGTGAGGAAGAGATCCAAAGCGTGCGAAACATGATAGAATATCTTGATCAATGTCGGCAGCGTCTGCCAGAGATCAACATGATAATCGACGAGGATAACATGTGCACGATTTGTTACGCGTATCCAATCGCCGTGACTTTCAAGCCCTGCAACCACACGTCCTGTCAGGCTTGCATCGAGCGTTACCTGATGATCAGCCACGACTGTTTCTTCTGCAAGGCGACGATCGACAAGGTCGTGGACCTGTCTGGCGTCGTGCTGCACGATTTCACAAGCAATAACTCTAGTCAGAGCACCATTTCATGATTTTTGCGAATATTCGCGGAGCTCGAGGCTCGCTTGTTTATTCGTTGAAAATTTGTACAACCGTGATAAAGGATTGCGATCGAGGTCAATTGCAAATGGAATAAAATTGAACAATTCTTGAAAATCTTGTTTCCTTGGCCAATCAAGGATTAAGACTCTACAATAAAAAAACAAAACAACCATGATTTTGTAAAGACAAAAAACTAACCTTAAAAGAAAAAAGATATTTTAATTCGTTGAATATTCAGAGGTTTATTGTTTGTTCTATTGACAAGACAAAGTTTATGTATCTATAGATCCAGGCTAGTACCAGAGAGTAGATCATATTTTTGAATACCTTAGACGTTTTTCTCTCTGTAAGCCATCTTCTTTCATTTTGTATAAAAAAACAAGTTTGTATTAACGTCTTTTATATATTTTAAACACAAAAAGAAACACTTGTGTAGTCGGCTGATATTTGATAAACATATCAGTATATTTTAATATGTTGCGTTGCTTTTTTTTACAATAAATATGCTATTCATTTTAAAGTCTTGCTTGTTCAGTCCCAGACTATGCACACAGGCTTCGCGTCAATCCGATCTTCAGTCCAGTCACGGTGCGGTGTTCAGCAAGAGGCTTTCTCAGGTCCTGGATGGCCTCGGTAAAAACCAGTCCGCAAGTAAACACTCCAAGTGTTACCATAAAACTAGCAATGAACACAAAGAACTGGCTTTTGTTAAACAGCAGTTTCTCATCCTTCTGCAGCACACTTTGCAAGAAGCAAATTCCAGGGAAGATAAAAATGAAAGCCGCTGAAAGTGAGCCCATCAGATTAATGATTGGAGAGATATCTGGCACGAGGATCGCTGTCAACAGACTCAGGAAGAACCAGACCAGAGTGACGCCAATCTTGACCCGCAGGTGACGGTTGGTTTCAATCCCGAAGAGACCCAAAAAAGCGTCGCGACCACAGTAGAGCACAATTGGATAAGTAGTGAAAATTTTGATGGCCACTGCGATCATCGCTGCCGTGAGAGGCATATTCTTTTCTGTATACCCTTGAAGAATGTCACTGGGAACTTTGCCAATTCCGAAAGTGGTGTAGCCATAGTACCCGGCAAGTGTGTATGCCAAAAAACAAACAACCATGCTTACAACAGCGCTGATAGAAAATTTACCTAGGGTTCGGTTCCTCATGCAGATGTAAGTCGGGATGGCAGACATGTGACTCTGGAAATGAATCTTGGTGAGATAACATTTCTTTTTTTATTGTATTTTGTTATTTTTCCATTCATTATATTGTGTACCTGGTATGCGAAACAAATAATTGGGATTATGTGCAGAGCTTCGACAGAATTTTCCGGCCAGACCTTAATGGGTTTCGGAACTGTGAGAAAGCTTTCATAAACGATGATCCAGATGACATAGAAGATGTTCAAACACCCCACCAAACTGGCATAACTCAATACGTCGAGACTTTTGAAAAAACACAAAGGGAGAATGCAAACTATGGAAGATACGCTGGTGATGAAAGCTCTAGAGAGATACCTAAAACATTTTTTGATTTTTACCACTAAATTTTTGTTGGTTTTATTCGAGTTGATTCATTTAATTTTTTCACCAGTGATTGCAAAAATCCATCCCGTAATAAGTTGCTAGGACTCTGTCGAATTGGTCCCCGATGATTATGAGGAACGTGAGACAACAGCCGAAACTGTAACAGATGACACAGATGCCGCAGAAAAATAAGTACTTCCGTCCACAGAGTTGGGCAAAGGCATCTTGCATCGAGGAACTATTCGTCAAGTCACTACATTTGGCTAGGATTATTAGCGCTGAAATAATAACTATCAAAAAGCATAACTGGATTATCAAAGATACTGCAATACCACCGGCCCTGTCAAAGGCTTCAGGAAAATTCAGTAGGCCAGCTCCTAAAGTCGCATTTACTATCAGGACTATTGTCCCTATGGTGCTTGAACCTAAAATAATTTTAATTACTCTATAATTACTCTCAAAATCGTTTTGCATGTCATATTCAAAATTCAATTGTATGAAAAATGTAGACAACTTTTTACTGTTCTGATTTTTATAAACAAATTGAATGTCAAGGTGTTGAAATGAGATTATACATTGATGGTCATTGATATCTTTCGAGAGATTTGATTATGTTAATAAAAATCAGATGAATTAGAAAGATATATTATTAATATTAATTGAGATAAAAGTTTATCTTATGAGGAAATAAAACATGTTATACCGTCACGCTGCTCTTCGTACCGGTCATCAGAACTTGCCGCTGATATTACGTTGTCATTATGCAGTAGACTATCTGTCTCATTAGTCAAAAAACTCATATTAAACTTTAATTCACACGGAATAAACTAAAATCTGCCAGCTTGTTAAGCCATTTAATGAATCATTGGCGAATAAAGTATCAGACAATTCGTTTTGATGATGATGAATTAATTATTATCAGACTGCAAAAATATGCGGTGATATTGAAGCGAGGTCAAAGGTTTCCCTTTGAAGAGGAGTGTTGGAATATTTCTGATTTAGAGAAATAAAAATCTTAGTTGATTCAATCCCTTTTCATTTTTTAATACGACAAATAAACAAATTATAATTTATTTACCAAATGATTTTTGAAGCTTTATTTTAAATTTTTTATGCATGAAAATGCAAAAATTAATGAAAAATAAATTTTAGTTTATCAGCATAAAAACTGGACTATTATTTCGATTTTATATATTCTTTTTGTTTATTTCTATTATTTCGAATACATTTTATTATTTACCTAATAACTACAAATTGATTATTTCAAATAATATTATTGTTATTATAATTTGAAAAGAAAAAAATGTATTACATCCTCAAATTTTCCATTGAAGTACATGGAAAATTTTCTGTTTGAAAAAGTTGTTCCATTCCTTTTGTATTTCCACCCTCTTGGACCCATTTTTCCCGGCACTCTGAAATTGGTTTCTGAATATTCCGCCACCTTCAGTGCACTTCAGCCAGTGTCATGTGGTTGAATGAGGTTAAAGACACGACAATGTTTCTATAAAAAACATTCAACTTCAATCACACCGACAATTTTCATATTGTCATGAATTCAAACCACGGATAAATAATTACACATATTTTAATATCCACACAACATTTCATTAAATCAGCAAAATGTTTGGTGGATTCAGAAATTTTAACGCCCGCGGAATTTCGGTACGTATATTTACTTATGCGAATATATGTTTCTAATTCTATTATTGCTAACAAGAAGTAGGTGTTTGAAAATATTATTTTCCTAATTGGTTTTAATTGCTTATGATTAAAGAAAAATTAACTGCTGTTGTTGTATTTAAATTTGTAACAGTTTGTTGAAGCCTTTGCCGATCCCACCATCGTCTTTTAAAATGAAATAAAACTTGAAACCCCTTTCAAAATGAAACGTTTAAATCATAAAGAAATGTTGCAGTTATTGTCACGAGTTTGGTCAGGACCAGTAAAAGAACTGTCAGGCAAACAGGCTGAAGAGAAAATGACAAACTTGCTAAGAGAAAAATTGCCCAAGGCTGAAACTATCGAAGTTACTGATATATCAGGTAAACTAAATTTTAATTTTTTTGGTTTATTTATTTATTATGATAGGTTTTGTTTATAGATATCGTCATATTTTGTTTAATTTTTAGGTGGATGTGGAGCGATGTTTGAAGTGCACGTGACTGCACAAGAGTTCAAAGGACTCAACGTAGTAAAGCAACACAAACTCATAACAGAAGTACGTCTGTCAAAATTGAAAATAATATCAGCCGTACGAAAACAGTTTTTTAAGTTAAGCTCACAATATTTAACTATCTTTAATCTTTGTTTTACAGATTTTAAAAAATGAAATCAAAGACATGCATGGAATCAGGATCTTCACAACAGTACCAGGCTCCTGACATGATTAGAATGATTAAAATATTTCAAGTTAATAGTGTAAATAATTTTTTTTAATAATTAAAGTTTTATTGAGATTGACTTGTTTTTAAAATCCCTACAACTGTTTGATGAACCAAACCACTTTTATAATTATAACACGAATACCAATATGAAAATGCTCTTTGAATTGTTGAAAAAAAAATTGAAAGAAATAAATAAAGTAATAAAATTTGATGAGAATTGTTTTTTGAATGAACCGCCATCAGTCAGGGTTGCCAACAGTGCTCTTTCACTAGTATAGTGTTTGAAGAAGAATGGTGGGTGTGCAACTGTACAACGATGCTAACCCCACCGAAGACCGAAGTGTCAGATCCACACAAATGCGTATATCAGCAACGCTCCGCTCAATCTGTCGTATCGTAACTTGTGCCTCGACTCCGTTGTAAGATGAATGGATAGCGAGGGATCATTACAGCACCATGTCGAGCACGCTATCGTATAACGCACGTCATAACTGCGCGTCGCCGTCAAGTGGGAAGTAATTTTTTAAATAAAAAAAGGAACCCCCCACGTCTGCTTGCGTCAAGCTGTTTACTTTCTTGGTTAGGTGCAATGCGAAGGGCTCAGAGTGATGTTCAACGAATTTTGACACAGTCGACGACGTGTTCCTAGAAATTTCTTGCCAATACCTTCTCCCGACAGACTTTTTGTATCGTCTTTCATTGGATTAACAAAACCACAAAGGTAATTTAGCCAATCAGTTGACCTTTTTTTTCTTGACTGCTTAACAATGGATGATTACGAATGTAAACAAACAATTGTCGCAGCCAATAATGAACAATCAGTTTGAAAAATTACTTGTTAAAAATCAAATTCCAACAAATAAACGTATAATGATTATTTAATGTGACGATTGTAAAATGGAAAAAATGATATTTGATGTTGGACATTTTGTAGATGTCAGATCAAGAATATGACAGCGAGATGGACTACTCGGACTCGGACTGCGGTGACACGGGATATGAAGATTATTATAACGTACAAACATGGGGTTGTGAGGTAGATAACGACCTTGACCAGGAACAGGTTCGAGGTGACCCGGAGTTCGCTGTGTCTGAGTGCCTGCGCGTGGAGGATGTCGAGAGACTGCTGAACGAGAATGTAGAAGTGACGAGCAATAGTCTTCACATCACGCCCTCGCTGGCGAAGGTGTTGCTGCAGGGACACAACTGGGCGCTGCAGGATATCATCACGCAGTTTCGGGCAAACGCTTCCCACCTCATGATCTCTTCCAAGGTCAAGCCTGCCAACCCACCAGACCCTGCTTCGGCTGCCAAAGCCCAGAGGGGCGGCATCTGTTCCGTCTGTGTCAACATGATGCCTGCTGAAAAATTTGCCACGTTGACTTGTGGACATTCGTTTTGTAAGGATTGCTGGTGCATGCATTTCGAGGTCCAGATCATGCAGGGTATCTCAACAAGTATGCAACTTCTTTTTTTTCCTTCACAATCTCAAAGTTTTTTTTTTTGTGTTACTTTAGAGTAAAAGTACCACGAAATTTGTTCTAATCGATTCGATTGATCATTTTAAGACACTTTTTTAAAACAAATTTAAAATTTCTTTTCTAATTTTAATTGATACAATTAAGAGAATAATATACTTTGTTGTGTTTTAATTTAAAAAAATGCTCAAACTGAGATTATAGTAAATGACTTGATTTTAGGTATTAGTTGCATGGCTCAAGACTGCGACGTAATAACACCAGAGGATTTTGTGTTGTCATTGCTGACGAAACCGACTATGAGAGAAAAATATCAACAGTTTACATTTAGAGATTATGTCAAATCGCACCCGCAATTAAGATTTTGCCCTGGTCCCAATTGCCAAATCATAATGAGATCAAAAGAGTTACGTGCCAAAAGGGTCTTGTGTTCATCATGCAAAACTGTGTTTTGGTAATGGCCTAAGATGGTTTATCTAAAATTACCGAAAAATTGTAAAAGGTTACAAAATAAGATTGAGAATATGATTTTTGTTATAGTTTTCGCTGTGGCATGGACTATCATGCACCAACCGATTGTAGTACAATCAAAAAGTGGCTCACAAAATGCGCCGACGATTCTGAAACTGCTAATTATATCAGTGCTCATACCAAAGATGTAAGGTTTTTGACATTAGTTTTTATCTGATTGTTATTTTCCGTATTAAAGAAATTTTATTTTTATTTTCACTTTGATTTCAGTGTCCAAAATGTCACATATGTATAGAAAAAAATGGTGGATGCAATCACATGCAGTGCTACAATTGCAAACATGAATTTTGCTGGATGTGCCTGGGCGATTGGAGGACTCACGGCAGCGAATATTACGAATGCTCTCGGTACAAGGAAAACCCCAATATTGCTCATGAAAGTGTCCATGCCCAAGCCAGAGAAGCATTAAAGAAGTATCTCCACTACTATGAGAGGGTAATAATATTAATTGACTGATTAAAATGAATTATTTTAATATTTTACGTCTGATTATTTCATATTTTATTATATAAATAAAAATTTCAGTGGGAAAATCACAGCAAATCTTTGAAGCTAGAAGAGCAAACCCTCGAAGCAATAAAGATGCGTATTGATAAAAAAGTGATGGATGCAAGTGGTACTTGGATTGACTGGCAACATTTGTTTGAAGCTGCGTCACTTTTGGCTCGTTGTCGTTATACTCTTCAGTACACTTATCCATATGCTTACTATTTGGACCCAGGATCTCGTAAAGAACTGGTAATTGAATAAAAATATTACATAAACAAGAAAGAAAACAAAATGGAATGGGAAATTCAAATTATTTTTGTATTCTAGTTTGAGTATCAACAAGCTCAACTTGAAGCGGAGATAGAAAATTTGTCATGGAAAATCGAGCGAGCAGAGACGACAGATCGTGGCGATCTAGAAAATCAGATGGATATCGCGGAGAAGCGTCGCGTAACACTGCTGAAAGATTTTCTCGAGGTGTGAAGTGAACAGTTGTTCGATTGATAATGGCCTCTCTCATTTCTCAATGATTGTACAGAAAGCCTTTTACCAGTTCCACAAGCTTTTACCCCTAGATATTTTAATGAATTAAAAACTTCGATTGTATTGTGCCGTTCAACATGTAACAATCACGTCATCTGCATTCACTGAAAAGATTCACAATTTCCAAGTACAAATATTTTGCTGACTAGTTCCATCCTGTTTCCCTTAATCGTACTTAAAATTTTATTTCTATTTGTCAAAATAGAATCAGTGGTTGATTTGTTCATTCTATTGAAATTGAACTCTGAAAACAGTTCGGGAAACATTTCGCGATGAATTTGTAAGACAAAAAAATTTGTCAGTACAAACGGAGTGTAGACAAATTGTAACCAACAGAAGTTATTTGATAATCAGCTCGTAATTCTGTAAATAGGTAGACAATTTCATAGCAAAACGTGGTTTTTTGCAACGTTTGTAATTTTTAAGTATGATGAAATACCGTTTCGTATTTAGAATGTTAGAGCGTTTAGAATGTCGAGCATTTAACGGTATGAATGTCTGTCCGTGAATAATCGACAGGCTTGTTGGACGTTCTTCTTTTATTTTTTTTAACTTTTATTTTATACCAATTAAACTTTGCTATAACACTATTAACAAAATTGTAACCCTAACGAAGTTCCCACAAAAAACGTATCAGGTATTAACAAACGACGCTAGAATTGTAAAGATAAATAACAACTAATCTAAGATTACTACAAAAGGTTGTGTGAGATTTTTCTAATTAGCAGTTAACAAATTCAAGATGATGGATCACGTCTTACAATGGTAGGCAAAGCAAAAGGTTGTAAATCGTTGAATTTCTAGAAAATGTTTTTACAATTAAACGCCTCGCGCAATTGTAATATTGTTTTAAGAAATTTTCTTCGAACATGAATTATATCTTTGGGATTTAAATCGAGACTTGATCTATCGACTTGAGCTGAGGTCACATCACAACTTATGTAAAACTAAGCTCTAACTCGAACGACATTGTTTTTCTTGAAATTTTGGTTCTTTTATACCATGTATCTAAAAATTGAGCGCAATCACGTAGATATTGAATAGAAAATATGAACAATTAGTGGTAAAAGAACGTGAAATTTGGAAACGATATTATTTTAAAAGGCGATTGTTATCATCGATTTTATTTATCTGTGTGTGCACTAGAAAAAAAAAAACATCCAGTTTAAATTGATAAGAACGACCGAAAATTGTTATTTCGTGACGATTGGATAAACTGGATAAACATTGAAGTGATTCAAAAAATGATATTAGTAGGATTTAAAATTGAAGGAGCTGTGAATGAATGAGTTAGAAATTTAATTTCTGGTTTGTTTTCCGCTAAATTTTCTTCTTTCAAGTTCTTGTGACTTTTTTGTTATCAATAATTAATTATAAAATATGTCGGTATCATATCGATTATGTTATTTGAACCTGTAATGAATAAATATTGTGTTTCGGTTGTAAAAAATTTGTCCAATTTTCATTTCAACCCTAAATTAATGTTTAAGAAATGTTAGCAAGTAATTTGAAATGTCATTTCTATCAAAGTGTATTCGTCTTTCCTCTGATGACATTTTGATTATTATTTGTTATTTGTTAGTTAACTGAAATTTAAAATTGGCGCGTTTGATAGATGCGCGGTGGATTGTGGGGGGATTTTTATCGACGAGCAGCCAGTGGTGGAGAGAAGTTGACCGTGGCAGGATCCGCGCGACGAAGTTGAAAAGCCAAAGCGACATCTCCGCTCCGGTTCTGTCGATGGTCCGAAACGAGGATCGTGAAAGCGACCTTGACAGCGACGCATGACGATCGCCTGGCTGCTGTCAGTATCGAAGGTCCGTGCACCTGCGTCGCAGTGTCGGCGTAACCTCTCGAGCGCGCGAGAACCACACAATCCTTCAGGATGGCGATGGGCAAAGGATTTCGTGTTTATGAAAAGTTGAAACCTCCGAGCCCGCACTCAATCATCCTCGAGCAGCGCAACCGCAAAGACACCGTCCTCTTCGAGTCGCAGGCGGTCGCTGTGCTTTGTAAGTCCCAACCAAATTCGTGTCCTTGCGGTACCAAAATTAGGCTGTGATCATTTCTCATCGATCGATTCTAAGCTTCCGTTTTAGACAATAAATTTTCCTCTTTTTTTTTATTTTTTGACAGATTACTTTTCAAGGTTAAATTTTGACAGGCTGATTGTTGTGGAAAAACAAACAGCTGACGTTTGACATTTTTAAGAGATTTTTCATTGTTATTGCCCGTGATTGTTTTTTCAATTACAATTTGCTCTGAATTTTAATTTACATCTCATTAAAAATTATACACTCACAGTTTGATGAACACATTTTTTATCTTTAATTGTTTGACAATCGTTTGTTAGTATCACTTGTTTCATTGTCGTTATTCTGTTGTAATCATTTCGAAATATTATCCTCTACCGCTTTATTTATAATTATGATTTATATTATTATTTTATTGTTTTGGAAAATTTCATTGCAGAATTTTATCGGAAAGGAGGTTTATTTGAACAAAGTAATACTACTTGTAAATTGTTATTGAGTTTGTAATTCTAAATCAAACACATAAGGTGTGTCATACATGATAAATTAATTGAATATCATTTACTGCCTTCTTTCTATTTTTAAAGTACGAGCTGCAGTTAGATATCCTAATCACAATTTTCAGTTACATAAAATCGAAGTCCACTGCCTAATCCATCATTAATTTATACAATTTTTTTCATAATGAAAATATTTATTTTATATGAGAATGGGAATTATAAATAAGAATACGTTGAAATATTTATACATTTACGAATGAAATTTGACCAAACTGAAATGTTAATTGATTTTATTATTTTCTTCTTTCAGCTTCTCAGGAAACCGAATCTCTGAAACCACAATATACAAAACTTTTGGACGCTTATGGATGTTTGGGAGTTTTGCAATTGAATGCCGGGGAGAACACATTGCTCTACTTAGTGCTCGTGACAGGATGTTTTTCAGTGGGCAAAATCGGTGAATCCGAAATTTTTAGAATCACGCAGACACAATTTGTACCGCTGCATTATGTGCAGTCTAACGAGGATCGAATTGGAGAAGTTCGCAAAGTTTTAAATTCAGGTATGGCTTAATTTACTTAGATCTATTTCATTTGATGTTTTTTTTCTTAGTGATGATCTAATTTTATGTGTCGTTTTAGGTACCTTTTATTTCTCATGGTCTTCCGGCGATCACGAGTCTTTGGACATTACTCTGAGTGCTCAAAGACGATGCAGATCCAGGACTACAGACAACAGATTCTTTTGGTTCGTTCAGCAAATTATTCAACTAAAATTATCATCTCCATTTCATCTAAATCCAAATCCGAATTCTGAAAGAATTTTGAATGAAAGTATAAAAGTAGTTATTCGATGTTTAAAATTTGTTTTACAGGAATCGTATGTTACATATCCACCTTTTAAGATACGGCGTGAATACCAATCAATGGTTGCTAAAGGCCATGTGCGGCAGCGTAGAAATAAGAACAGTATACGTTGGAGCTAGACAGGCCAAAGCCGTCGTCATTTCTAGGTTGAGTTGTGAGAGAGCTGGCACAAGGTATGCACAAACGCAAAATCTCAACTCAAAGTCTAGAATATTTGTTTACTAATTCAATGAAAATATAAAACAATTCAAAATTTCAAAATTTAGATTCAATGTTCGTGGAACAAACGACGACGGTCATGTGGCAAACTTTGTAGAAACCGAGCAGGTCATCTACCTGGACAATGAAGTCACTTCGTATGTGCAGACTCGAGGTTCAGTCCCCTTATTTTTCGAGCAGCCTGGAATCAATGTGGGTTCTCACAAGATCAAGATTTCTCGCGGGTTCGAGACCTCAGGTCCTTCTTTTGAGCGTCACCTGGATATGATTAAAAGCCGATATGGTCGCCAAGTGATCGTAAACCTTTTGGGTTCAAGCATGATTGGAAGTAAGGAAGGCGAGGCGATGCTCTCTCAGCTTTTCCAGAGCCACCATGGCGCGTCCAAGCACACGGACGTACCTCACATCTTGTTCGACTACCATCAGGAATGTCGTGGCGGCCATTTGAAAAACCTTTCAAAACTCAAAGCGAAAGTGGAAAAGTATTTGGATGCGTTCTCATTCTTTTATGCTGTAGGTAGCAATGTGATTTATGAACAGAAGGGTACGATCAGAACCAACTGTTTGGACTGCCTCGATCGGACAAATTGCGTGCAGACGTTCTTCGCCCTGGAAATTCTCAACAGGCAACTGGTGCTTTTGAAATTACACGAGAAGGCTCAGATGATGTCTAGGTTCGAGGAAGTATTCCGACAGATGTGGATCAACAATGGCAACGAAGTTAGTAAAATTTATGCAGGCACTGGTGCAATTCAGGGGAGCTCCAGTGCTGGTGGCAAGCTGATGGATGGTGCAAGATCTGCCGCCAGGACCATTCAAAACAATCTGCTCGACTCGAGTAAACAAGAGGCGATCGACGTTTTACTCCTCGGGTCTACTTTGAATACGGAACTGGCTGATAGGGCGCGGCTTCTGTTACCCTCGAATATGTTACATGCTCCTCCCAGTGTCCTTCGAGAAATGTGCAAAAGGTACAACGAATATGTGGATGTTATGAAGCTAAGAGTTTGTGTGGGAACTTACAATGTCAACGGAGGGAAGCACTTTAGAAGTGTAGTTTACAAAGATGTCTCACTTTCTGACTGGTTGATTGATGCTCCCAGAAATGACACCAGTTAGTATCAATATAAAACATGAATCAATTATGACAACTCATTTTTTTCCAAATTGTCAATTATAAATCTTTGTTTTTAGATTTGGTGTGTACAGAGTACGACGGCGTCCCAGCTGATATTTATGCAATTGGCTTCGAAGAGATTGTCGATTTGAACGCTAGCAATATTATGGCAGCGAGTTCCGACAACGCCAAAGCTTGGGCTGAAGAGTTGCAAAAAGTCCTGTCCCGCGACACTGATTATGTGCTCATCACATACCAACAACTAGTCGGCGTTTGTCTCTACCTTTTCGTTCGACCGGAACACGCTCCTTTTCTCCGAGACGTGGCTATTGACTGTGTGAAAACCGGTCTAGGAGGTGCCACGGGAAACAAAGGTGCTGCCGCCATTAGATGTGTCCTCTACTCTACCTCGTTTTGTTTTGTTTGTGCGCACTTCGCCGCTGGTCAGTCCCAAGTCAACGAACGAAACGCCGATTACGCGGAGATCACTAGGAAAATTGCCTTCCCCATGGGAAGAACACTCAACACCCACGATTACGTGTTTTGGTGCGGCGACTTTAATTATAGAGTCGACATGGACAAGGACGACATGAAGGATATGATCAAGCGCAATGAGATCGACCAGATTTTGCAATATGATCAATTGAAGGTGAGATTCTTCAAAAATGTGCATTATTTTAATTATAAAAGTTTGACTAAAATTATTTGTTTGTATGTTTTAGAATCAACAAGAACAAGGAAATGTTTTTAAAAACTTTATCGAGGGACCGATCAATTTCGCTCCTACTTATAAATATGATCTATTTTCTGATGACTATGACACCAGCGAAAAATGTCGACAACCTGCTTGGACTGACAGAATTTTGTGGAAAAGACGCAAACAAATTCCAGGAATCGGTAAAAGAATCATCTATATTAAAAATAAAATATGGAAAATATAACATTTATATAAAATTAAAAAATTTGATTTTTGATTAATTTTGTAGATTCTCCGTCAGATTGGAACTCCGGTCAGCTGATCTACTATGGTCGTGCCGAACTGAAGCAGAGTGATCACAGGCCTGTAATAGCTGTGATCGACATAGACGTACACCGAGTGAACGAAGAGAAGCGTGAACAAGTGTTCCGTGAGGTGATCCAGGACCTTGGTCCACCAGACGGCACGATCGTAGTGAAAGCAGAAGATGAAAGCGACGAGGCAGACAACAATTTTGACGACAATTTCATGATGGCATTACTGCAGGATCTGTCGCAGATCGGCGAGGTGATCTTGGTGCGTTTCGTTGGCGAGACCATCTGGGTAACTTTCAGAGATGGCCAGTGTGCGCTGGCGGCGGTTCGCAAGGGCAAGACACGTGTCTGTGGACAGTCGCTTAAGCTGGTGCTCAAGTCCCCCGATTGGGTCAAGCTCATAGAAAAAGAAATTGACTTGTGCAGCAACACGACTGTCCCGCAGTTCGACGAGAACTCTCCTATCGCCATCTCGAGCGAGGAGTTTGAGAGACTTGAAATTAACGAGGCGCCGAACTCGGGGAGAGCAAGCCCGAGCTTGGGACCGCCACCACCGCGACCTGCGCCTCCTGGAAGACCTGCCCCACCCAAGAGTCCTGCTACTGAACGTCGACAAGGACCCAGGGCTGGAGTTATCAGTATTTTGCCTAACCAATTCACACCAATTAATAGAAACGTCGAAGAGGATAGAATCAAAAGGTAAACTCTTCTTTTATTTAACTGTTTCGACAATAAAAAGTTAACGATTAAGACAGGATCAAATGAATATTCTTAACTGAGAATATTTTTTAATTGTAGTTCTAGCGAGGATGAAGCTGAGATAACAACGTAAATATTAATTTTGCTGTAAAAATGATTGCATTTGTTATTTTTTTTTTTTCATTTTTGATTCATTTGAAGGTTCATTAACTTTATTCTTTTATATATAGTCCCACCCAACTTGAAGAAGAGGAAGAAAAGTCACCAATGTAAATGCAAAATACAAATTTCAATTTATGTAGTTTTTTAGTTAAAAAAATTGAATCAAAAGTATAGTAGAAAAGTTAGGAAAGATTCTGTTCTAACAAATAAGACAATTTCTTTCTTTTTTATTTAGCGTTAACGCATCTGAGGAAGAAGAACAGACGTAAATACCAAATTTTTTTTATATAAAAAATAAAATTATAGTGACTGAATATAAAATTAATCTTTT
>JAAMPD010000789.1:0-36582 GCA_025266255.1 Trissolcus basalis
CAGATTATGTATAATTAAGATGAATTCTCGGAATTGCTCCAAAGACAATCACGGTCGTACAATTACGCGATACATTGACCCGTATTTTTCAATTTGCGCCTCATATGCCACTACATAAACATGAGTGTGTTAATTGGCACCTGCAATGCACGACAAAAGAGTGCGCCATATTCAAACGACTTCAACATAATTTTTCCGTGCCGATATCATTTCAAAGCGTGCATCCCATCAATTCGCTGATTCCTGTCCAACTATAAAGAGCGTTGGCAAGAATTATATATCCCCTTCTCTCTGTCTCTCTCTCTTTTTATTTTCCTTTCGCATATAAAATGTTTCAGGTGTGAATTCATTGATACTGCCGCGAGGTTGAAAAAATGTGTTACACAAGAAGGGTCAATATGGAAATTTCATATAGGTGGAAGGAATCAAGAGATGCTTCATAGGATCGTCGACGGTTTAAATTTTCTTCTCTATATTTATGCCGCTATTATCCTGCAACGAAGTTCGATAACCGAGGCAAACTAAGGCATATTTGATATTGATTTTGGACGTTTTCTTTGCATAAAATGGATATGAAATCAATTGATTGATTGATAATATTAATATGTCACGAGCTGCGTGATGAAAAAAAAGTGTAATCAGCGGCACAAGGAGCACGGGGAAGCCTTAATGTTGATTGATTATTTTTTGATTGAGCCTCACATATATCTCAGGCCGTAATTATTCCGCCAATAAAATATCAAATACGCAGATAATTTGAAAGTGTCGGCTGAATAAAGTCTCCGGCTCTTGAGATTGAGAGTTTTCGTTAGCGAGATTTATTATTCATGGTTGAAAGTGTAAATGCGGATATTTTTCATCTTTTTTTTTTCAACTTGTAAAGGATGTACAAAAATAGTGAAATGGCGTTATGGTCGGGGCTAAAAATAACCGTATTGGATGGAGAGAGGAGAGGATATGGAAGTTGCAAATTTGGGTGGATGTGAAGTTGATGGTTGATGGGCGAGGTATCGGGGAACACGTTGAAATAAAACGTCGCCCGAGGTGAGGCTGGTCGACGAGAGCGAGTTTCAAAAAAAAAAAAAAAGAAAAAGAAAAAAAAACAGAAAACTCTGTTACAAAATTGCGGGTCCATTAATGGGGGGCACGCACGTAAATCTAATTAGATTGATAGTTTAGCGTGCGCTTTGTTGATTTAATTTGCACTCCCCATTGATTGTGTCAATGATCCCTGATGGGAATGTGCGAATGCGCAGCCCCTCGCAGAGCCAATTGGACCAGCTTTATCGAATTAATTTGAGGCGTCTAAATAAGCAAAGAAACAACCCCGGCTCGGCCGGTTAAAACGTCAAGTGTCGTGCGGTAGTCCCCCTCGCGTCGTGCACACTCATCGCTCGCTGACTAGTTTCGAAATCGAGATTTCGCGTGTCCTTGCTCTCCGCGGGGAACGCATCGACCGGCGCCCAGGCCGGGGACGGCGCTAGGGTAACCGACGACCTAATCTCGCGGCGAAAGGATTAGCCCAGAACCGGGCGAGGATCTCGGTGACGCGCGCTGGCGGGCTTGAGTATTTAAAGGTGCGATTAAAAGCGGCTGTAAGGCAGAGGCATCAATAGAAATGCAGCGGCGGCGAGAGAGCGCGATTGCTGACGGTTATTAGAAACAGCAGCATCGAAGGCGGAACGAGCGCGGCTGTCCCGTATAGCGCAGCGCGCGATGCGGCTTTGTCCGCGGTTCGCGCAAGCGCGAGCGCCTCCCACCCCGCGCACGCGGCATCCCCCGCCCCGCCGTTCAAGTGCAGTGTCGCGTCGAACCTCTTGCAGAGCGCGTCGCACGTCCGAGTACCGGTCGCCGCCCGTCATCAGTAGTCGCCGTACACAGCGCGCAGTCACGTAACCTCACCTTCCTTAGTTGTTAGTAGTCAGTAGTAGAGAAGAGGTGCCCGCTGAGACGAGAGGGAACAGAGGCCCGGCGTTGGTTTTTTGGCGCCCGTGTCAGCCGCGTGTCAGCGAGTGTCTGTGTGCGCGCGCTCAGCGACGACGTAGCAGCCCACGCAACTGTCGTTCGTCGCGCGACCAACAGCAATAACAAGGGGGAAGATACGCGCGTCAACAGCAGCGTGTGTGCGTCACGTTCGTTCGCACGCACAAGCTGCTTTTATTGTCCGTCCGCTGCCAAACGCACGTTCCATCTCGTGTTCTCAGACACCGATATCGCCCAGCACCCCAAGCGTTACCAATAACCATAACCTAACGTCCTGACTGCGAGGGTGTTGGTCGACAACCACTGTGAACATTGTCGTCCGATAGAAATTCAATTGACGTCCGTAACAGAGTGACTTGATGATGGAACCACAGAGTCAAGAGATTGTGGCGAGCGGCTCGCCCGCCGAGGCGCCTCATGACCCAGGGTACGGATACCACCAGCCCGACAACACCAGTGCCGTCGTCTCTCTTGCCTGCTTCTTTATTATTTTCCGCGAGCCTCAGTTTTGCGAACAATGCCGGCTTGGGACGTTCGCGCTCGTAACACGAGCCTCGCCGCGACGACCTTTGTGTTTATGCTCGACGGTCACGTGTGCGTGATGCACTTCCTTTTTTTGTCGTCGTCCTGCTGAGCCTCGTTTTTTTATTCCTACTTCTCTGGCTAGTTTTTTCTTTTTTTTCTGCAACAAACAAGAAACCGCCAACGACAATATCCCGAGGCGAGGCTGTCACGACGTGCCGCGAGTATGCACCGCCTCGAATTTCCCGCCTCGTATGTTGCGCCGCGCGAGTCACGTGACACCGGGCTCACAGCCGATCGAACCGAGGCACGTCACGCGACACGCACCGATAACAACAGTAATCTCTCGGTTCCTTCCTCGAGTTGAGCCTGCTGACAAACAAAGACACAATCGATCCACCGATTTTTCGCCACTGACCTAAATCAACGAAACCTCATCAACGCGTACACCAGGCGTCCTTTTTTATCGTGGCCCTCGCCATATCGGTGCACGCTCCAAGTGCTCCCCGAACAAAATTCGCACACTCTTCCCCCCCCCCCCGGCTTGTGTTCTCAATCCTGCTTCGACGACAGTCTCGTTGCACTTGCGATATTTCGCACGACAATCTGTGGATTCAAAGGGCCGTTCTTTCTCACGGAGCAAAACTGTACTCTGTGTTAGGAGTACCAACGAGAATTCCTGTACCAGGGAACAACAAAACTCATGTTGATATTGGGAAGCACAAAATTCCTGCGAATGCACAACACATATTGTCATTATCGTTGATGCCGAGTTAACAGGAATTCGTGCATGCGAACGGAACAGCAGTCTCTTATTAATAATCGTGCCGACACAAACTTTCTCTAGGCGCAACGTTATCATTATCAGCAAATCCTAAGTTGACGGATGCAATCAATGAGAATGAGATGACGGTTGCATTGAGTCATATCACAGGAACAGCAGTCTCGAAACACGGAAAAATAATAAGTGGCTTGATATAAAATAGTCAACACTTTGCAAGTGTCTTTCATAGTCAAAACTTTACATTCTAAAACACCGTTTCGATATTGAGCAAATGGATCTTGAAATATGGTTTTGCAGTGAAATGATTGTTTGAAATTTTTGGACCAATTCAAAAATCATTTGTGACCCGTCGTTACACACGCACTATCAGCATTTTGCCGCACTGACAAAGATAACCGAGTAGGATATTTGAAGTTGACAAAAAAAAATATCAGGATATGCGTTTTTGTTGTTGGGTCAACCCATGGAAAGCACAATGATGCGAATTTGCACCAGAGACAAAGATACTAAAGTGCTGTTTGTATGGACATGACAAGGATACTGAAAAAAATGTGTGCTATCTATGGGTTAAATACCTGCAAAAGTGTTTGCATTGATTCAAAGCAAAAATTGGTTTACCTCGAAAAGGAATTTGTCAATGTCGTTTGGATGGGGTCAAAAATACCGAAAATGTCATTTTTGTGAGTGCAGGAAATTCAGTTGGCATGGCTGACGAACAGACGAAATCGGTTGGATTAACTGACATCGGTTGAATTTACCAAACGTCCAGTCGATCCAATTGAAGATGCAGGTGTGTATCAGCAGAATTTTCAGTTGAGTTGGCTGAAAAGATTTAGTTGTTACTCGGTGACAACAGAGATGGGGGACTACCTCTATTTTTTTTTCTCAGTGCGCTGGGGAAAAAAATTTTGACTATCTGATCGTTGATGCTTGGCTAGATGTCGACCTCAAATTTCATCAAATGTTTGCCAATGAGAGGGCACGCATTTTCTTTAGGTTCGGAGATGTGTACACAAAACCACTGGGATTGTTAATCAAAGAGCAATACTGTAGCAATGCGACGTGTCCCGCAATGGCGACGTCGGTTTATTGTCACGACGCCGAATCAAAGTTATGAAGGCGAGAACAGTAATGAAATACAGAAAGGTAAAATCGATATGGCATGAAATGTGAATTAATACACAAGTATCATGACCGAAATGAATACAGACGCCGTTAACCACGGTTTAGCAAATTAATAATTACCTGGACGCTCCATTACTTCTAAATCAGAGGATTAATACATACCGATTGTTTTGTTTTCATGGATACGGAAATTGGACGAGACTGAAAGACTGACATCGCTTTGATCCGCTATTAGAGTTATATAATTATATCTGCATTGAGAGGGAAAAAAAGCGAATTTAGCTTACTGGTCAGACAATTTCTGCTGATTTGGCAAACAGATTCTGCCGACTCAAAAATAAAGAATTTCATTGATTCGTTTGACGTTGCTCTCCATTAAAAAAAAAAACGGAAATGATTTGATGAGCTTGATTTTATTTACATTAGATTTGGTATAAACAAACGGTGGTATTGATATTCCCCTAAAAAATGTTTTCGCAAGAAAGAATATTTGAAAGAAATATATTACCGTTTTTTATTACAACAAAATATAACTCCGGAACTGGGTGCAACAGAAATGGATGCCTCGCAAGCAGATTTTGCTTTCTTTTCTGATCGCAAATTTCACATTTTCTAGATCAGTAAAATTTGTTTTTTTCTCTCTCTCTCTCTCTTTCTCTCTCTGTGGCTAAAAGGTAAAACCAG
The DNA here is from genome assembly GCA_025266255.1 of Trissolcus basalis. NCBI lineage: Eukaryota > Metazoa > Arthropoda > Insecta > Hymenoptera > Scelionidae > Trissolcus > Trissolcus basalis. The sequence goes on from JAAMPD010000789.1 coordinate 5,099, forward strand.
GTAAGTGTGTGGGAATTCCACACTCACTTTCCTGCTCTTTCTTTTCAGCCGCAGATATACTGAGAAAATACACCATAAGAACTAAAAATAATAAACAAAAATCAGTAGACGCCACTGAGAAACAGAAATACAAATCAAAAAAGTACACAAAGCTATTGGATAACAGACGAATTCAGTTGTATCACCGGAATGTTCAGTTGAGTTGGCCAGGAAAAAAACTCAGTTGTTATCCGGTAACAACAGATGTGGATTAATTTTTTTCAGTGCATAGTCGATTAGCTGACAATTTGAGTTGACGATAGACATTAGTTAAAACGATTGAACCGTTAATTTGATAATACCCGAAAATGCAATTGAACCGACGAGAAATTGTTCTTAAGTTGGGTCGAGAGGAAAAAGAAAATTTCACTTGTTACCGGGTAACAACAGACTAATTTCGTTTTCTAAGTGACAAAGAGCGAGTCGTGCTAAAGAGCGCGTTTCAGTTGTGACGTTTGAATAATGACCATTGTTTGTCACGATACATTGTAAAATTTGTATCAATGAAATAGATTTTCTTGTCTTGCTTTAAAAACACAACCGATGCCTATATTGATTATTCAAAACGCGAACCATGTGGATGAAGATTGCAGATGCTGAAAATGTACATGCATTTCAAGACGATCGTTGAATGCTGAAACATTCGTGCACAACGGCACATGTTGGGCAAGCACTCTCGTTTAACTTAGAATATAATGGTATCTCGATTGGTGCACTCATTCGAACTGTAATGAAATACATTCTGATGAAATTTGCGATAAATGCTCAGCCATGTGATTAAAAGTGAGATTCATTTTATTACATAAATGCGAATTGCTGTTTACTCACTGCGGCTCTGATTCTTTTGTTATACGAGATGATATAAAGATTATTGCGAAAATGTCATAACTGCATGCAACGTGTAATCGTACGTTGCGGTTTTTAATGAACGGGTGTACAGTACAGTCGTGATCGTTTATACAAGCAGAAAGAAAACCAAGTAGATTCCGTATCAAGGCATTTGTATACGGATTGGATGAAACGAAATGTACGAAAAAAAAAAGCAAAAGAAAAATACGATCGTGACGGATGAAAAATTTGTCACGAAAATTTGTATATTAATGATGCGACGCGATGAGCATTGAGGTATTAATTTTTCGGGGTTGGCGGAGGTAATCGTAACGTGTCCACGTGGTGGCGAGTCGTCTCGTGACGAAATTTTTGCGAAAATATCTAAACAGTATAATGCAGCTGCGCATCTTGCGGTAGTTTCGGGGGAGGAGAGTGGGAGCAAGAGGAGAGACGAGAATGGAAGACGCAAAGAGCGAATGGAAGAGGGAGCGAGAAGGATGCGCCAAGAGAGAGACAGAAAAAAGGCCGACAGAACAGCGCGAGCGTGCTAACGCGCCGCGCGAGGAAGAATGAGTCGTGGGGGACGTGGAGCGCGGTAAAAGACCTCAGCAGGTTAGGTACACTGCGCATCGAAAAATCGATGTCCGAACGCGCCACCACGTGACTGCGCCCATTACACGTGAATGTTATCGTCTTGGAAATATCTCCCGTCCGCGCTTTTCGGCGTCGTTTTTAGGTCTCCTCGTAGCTTCACTTCCAGGTGGAAGTTACCTCCCACAAAACCAGGCGGCGTTTTATTCCGACGAAAATGTTGTTATTCCTTGGCGTCATCCTCCTCTCATTTGTCGCAATTCCGCATCGGCCGATTGATTGTTGCAGCAATTTAAAATTGTCATACGCATAGACATTTATTGATCAAACACTTAACTTTGAGTCCGAATGTGTTATGCAACCTGAATAAACGATCGATACATATCACACACAAACTGTCTGCTGAAATAAAAGTTTTCCATCGGCAGCATTATTCGTCGCTGTTTTTCGAGGGAACCGATCGTTTCCACCGCTTTCTCGACAATTTCGTCTTCCCATTGCACGCTCGAGATTTCCAACGCTCAAACATGCCATCATTTTTTTCGACCCGAGAGAAAGAGACAGCGGCGTGACCGAGACGCGGGGAACCGGAAGTGCATACTCGGGGACAACGGATGGTCGACACTCAGTCTGCGGCGTTTCGTTATTATTTATCCATTTATTTATGTTTTTTTGTCTGCCCATTGCCAGCTCATCGTCTGTTTTTTAATGCATTTTATAATTCGTTCATCTTAATTTGTGATCGTTATAATTTTCAAGTGACTCGTACCTTTTTTCGCGGTCAATTCATTTCGGTTCTGGTTTGCGGGTGTTCAGTTGTTGGTTGATGTGTAGTGACATCTGCCATCGGAGAACTGAGGCTGCGCCGGGGGAAGGCGAATAAATTTCGCTGCCTTCCACCTCCGCCGCACTCTCACAGCGCCCGGGATCCATGACGATGCTGATGGATTCATCTTTTTTTTCTAGGAAAATGTTCATCGGGGGATTATCATGGCAGACTAGTCCAGGTTAGCACATTGAGCTTTTCACATTGTATCTCCTAGTTCCAACTTGGGCTAACAGCCGTAGAAGTGCAATTGTACATTCACATGCCACCTAAACCATGCCGAATTAATAAAATGATATTTGAACATTCAACAGAACCACCATTGTTTGTCTCTTTTTTTCGTCTGTCATGTTAATTAACAAACACTAAAAATAGAGTCCCTGCAACAATATAAACTGCAACGCTGACACACATTTGCTAATGTAACGCTTAACCCGTCGCTCTTTAACTACAACGTCGGGTTAACCACCGGCATAATTTAGCCGTGCCGATATTAGAAGGTCAGAGACTATTCGCAACTTCCTGCATCTCTTAATATAAGCATCGGCCGTAATAGCGCTCGGTCGCTGATATCGGATAGTCACTACCAAATGTGCCTGCCTTGTGTATCATTATGATACACCACGGCTCATTACGTATGCATCACATTTATCACGTTAAGTTAACATTCCCTTTTAATGTGTTATCGCGTGTAATGATTTCTCTACCTAATGCTTCAAGAGTATCGCTATAAGCTCCTTACGCTCAACTCATCTTCGTGCGGTTCGTGATCCGTCGACTCCGAGTAAAAGGCCAAGATTAGGCGCTCGTTCAAGGAGACAAATTTCCTCTCTTGTCTTTTATATCATTTATATTTTTCACAACCACTTTCTCATACCCGCCCCGAAACACTTTTACCATTCAACAAATATCATTTTGCAGATCAACTTTTTTAGACTGCCCCCCTCCCCCCTCCTCGTTTTCTTGGATTAATTATGCTCACTTGAGGGGAATAGAGAGAGAGAGGTAGATAGAAAAAAAATAAATGAACCTAAAATTTTTAACATTCCTCCACGAGTCGGCAGAGGAAAAATGTGTTTAATACGGGCAATTTTGCAGCTCTAACTCTTATGTAATTGTGTTACATACAAAAAAAGAGATCGCCCCTGGGAATAGTATGAAATTTTTATATATAAGCTCGCTGAACAGAGTATTAAAAAATGCATCAACTTTCGTGTCCGTGGACACGCATAATCAATCTAAGCGTGTCTGTGAAACTTACGTGTCCGCATTACTGATTGCAGTCGAAATGTAAGACAAATCAATCGATAAGTCTGTTTGACAGTAAATACACGAGGATCGTAAATTTTCATACGATTCATATGGTCGTCGTGTATATTCATTTTCGAAGATCAGCATAAAAGTTCGCGACTTCATGCCAGAACGTTTTCTGTTGTTTTTCTTTTGCTTCTACAAAGTGTAATGAAAATTTTAAGTTCGAGTGTTAGGTTGAAAGTGAGAAATACTATATACGTAATTATGTACACCGAACTGACAGACAGAAGAAAAAAGAATCAATGATAATGTTGATGATAAGTGATAACGACACTTGACGGTAAACCTATATCTCGGCGTTGATATCTGCGTCACGGAACAATAACAAAATTCCTGCTCATCGTCGTACATGTGATATCTAATCAGGTCGACGGGTTTGACAGTTTCACAAGACGCTAATCCTAATCATGTATATGTATGCAATAATCTGCATCTCAAGCGACTGCTCTAATGTGCTCAAGACTTTTGGAAGTATTTCTGCCGGTGAAGATGCCAACCGTATTTTCCACTCTTTTTTCTTTTCTGTAACCAGATGATGACAAACTAAAAATAACCTTACGGAATAGATAGAACAAATACAACTCGGTTGGTCAAATGTTGTACTTGAACCTTTGTATCTAACAACATTGACAAAGTATATGTTAAGTCTATACTGAGATAAAAAAATTGAACATTTTAACAAAGTAAAAAAAGGCATCTTGACTCATTATACCTGTCCTACAGTTTCCTATCATTTTTACAGTAAAAAAATTGTACAAAAAATTAATGAGGTAAATAAAATGAAAATTATAATATAAACAATAAAAATCGAAATTCACATTCAGTTTTCTTCAAACAAAAACAATCACATGGTGTAGATATATTTGGAATACGTTTCATATCTGTCTATATATAGAAATCGTATGTAAAACTTACTTATCTTATATATGTATGAGTGAAAATAAAAATTATAACAATAAAAGTCAAAATTCAATTTGGGTTTTTTTTTCTAACAAAAAATAATTATACAGTGCAAAAATATTTGGATGAATTTATTCAATATCTGTCCATATATAAAAATGGTATGTAAAATTTATTCATCTTATATATAAGCCTCATACATATGTATGAATGAAAATAAAAATTATAACATAAACAATAAAAATCAAAATTAAATTTGTTTATTTTTCTCAAAGAAAAACAATTTTATACATGGTGTAGATATATTTGGGATATGTTTCATATCTGTTACGTACATAAAAATCGTTTGCAAAACTTATATATCTTTTATAAAAGTCTCAAATGAAACCATTCAATTTTTATATATATACATAAATATATAAATTTTTATTTTATTTTATTAAATATATAAAAAATAACTACAAATCTTTTTGTTTCATCTTCAACATTATTATATGATTATTATTTATGAAATTACTTAATCTACCATATTTTTCTCGTCTGCAACGAAACATTATATGATTCATCAATTTTTTAATTGTCTCATTTCTAAACACAAATGACCGAATGAAAAAAAATGTATGAAAAAGTTTGTTTTTCACAGCCTATTGAAACAGCGAATTGAAGAGATTCAAATCTAACATAAGCACAAAGTTCAGTGTTATGCTGTAAAAAAATTATAGTGCATGCAAGATTTATATAAAAAAAAAAAAGAAAACGTCATTCATCGTGCGGGGTACTGATGTGTGCATCAAAGTTATCGGTTGTATATAGTAGTGAATTTAGTATCATTCACCATGAGTTGTTTTTACCGTTCTGACGACGGAATAATAACTGCTCAGAACAACGAGTACAAGCAAATTAGTTTGCCTCTGATTTAGTGCACAGCGTAAACGTGCATTGTACGTTGTAAAAATGCCCGTTAAGATACACCAAAAACAGTTTTTAATTTAACAATATAGCGTCTCTCAAAACTGTCCAAATTTAGCACCCTCAAACACCTTAATTTAAGACGACAATTTAATTCCAAACATTCGTTTCCTCGGCGTGCAAGTGTGAAAATATATCTCAGGTGTAGAATTTCAATTTTGCAATGTACATATTTTTTTTTTTTCAAAATAAAAAAAAACTGGAACAGAAAATGAATAAGTAAGCAACCCGTAAATAAATGATGACATGTTTTAAGTATCGTTTCAATGTGAGAAAGCCAATATCATTCTCCAATATCTGATGGTTACCAGGCGCACTTCATTATTAAATGTGTATCGCAGAAAAAAAAAAAACTCACAGATTCATCTCGATTATGATATCAAAAATGCAGAACGTGAGATTTCTTTTCCGATGAGCACGATGGGTTTTTAATATTACATCCCATCATCGTTGTTTATATCCAGTTAAATAAATAAATAAACAAATGAATTAATTTTTGGCTCCGAGTTATATATTTTGCTTGGGCTGAGCAACGAAGAGGGAGGGGAGGGGGGAACTGAAACGCGTACCAAAGAGCACCAGAATTTCCACAACATTTGCCTCGGTGTCGGGCGATAAAATAAAATTGTGCAATTGGCATCATTATTCGCAGTGATTTCTGGGTCGTTCCTAGTTTTGTCACCATTCACAAGCTGACAATTATTATTGCGATCGTTACCAAGCGATATCGCAGTCTCCATCACTCGGAGTATAACAATAACAGAGAGGACAAACGTGATAATCGTTATTATATTTGAAACGTTATTGCATTACTGGTGATCTCGCGGCATAACGAACAATTTGCCGTTGCACGAAAAAACCTTCGTCTAGAAAAGAGCGGGATAAAAAATAGAGAAGAAGCGAGAGAGAGAGAGCAAAGAGCGAGGTAGGTTCATTAGCATTATTTGCTGTCGTTGCGCAACTCGCTGCGTCTCCGTCGCTCCGGTCGGGATGAATGGGTTGGAGCGAGTACGACGCCAGCCACTAGAAACAAGCAAATCGAGGAAGCCTGATTCGTTTTTCTCTTCTATTATTTTTAATTTTAATGAAATTCGTACTCGAGTTCGTTTACAGGAATTTCGAGACAAATAACCAAGACGGGAGGGAGAGAGAGAGAAAAAAAACAACAACCCCCTGAAATCTTGGGGCTCTGACGTCATTCGGGATTCAGTCGAGCATTATCGTGCTGCAAGCCGAAATCTTGGCGTTTTATTGAGCGGCCGGCAAATAGCAGCAGTGCGACTCGTCTGATGTTCTCGTCGTCAATGATTATTATACGAGGTCATGTCTTCGTTCAACGTCACGCTGCGTGCGTACAATTTCGCACACACAATTGTCGGGGCTCTCTGCGTGTGCCTGTCAGTTTTGTTTTTGTGTGCCTCTCCTCGCGGCGAGTGTGCTCTCGCTTTTTCAAAATGTCCGCCGCCACTTGAAACATGTTGCTCCGACATATATATATGTTGTGGGTCAATTCTCACGTTCCAAAGAAAATAGCTGGTACGATTGAAATTTTATTTTATGTGAGCCAAGAGAGAACACACTGCCTGGATCTTTTGTTGGTACGGTGTCTTTGGTATTTCGTTTGAAATGTGCAACGTCGATTCAGTCGCACGACTCGTGCAATCATTCCGGGCGGACATTTTTTGAGAGATACCATTTGAAGTTTTATTGTTTGATCTGGCAAGTTTTTGTTCGAAAAAGCTTTCCTTAGCTCGAATATTCTTTGAAATCAGAGACCTTTTTTTTTCCTTCCCCCCTCCTCCGTCCTGTAAATACGTGAGATGCAATGAAAAAATCATTCAACACAATGTCTTATTTCATTTTACATGTTACACAATAGTTGGTTCTGCTGTTTTGTATGTGCGATCAATTTTCAAACTCACGCCGGTTTCTTGTTTTCAGTTTACAATTGGTTTATCATTATATGCCCTGGGAAAAGGAGCTGATCAGACCTAATTTATTCAGCTTCGAACATGTCTGGGAAATGAGCCGGTCTTACATGACCGAATAAAAGTTTATTTAATCAGAACTGTTCAATTTTAGAACTTACCCCGCCGCAAATGAGCATTGGTTTTAATTAAAATTCGTCCAATCAAAATTATATTTGTCTCTTTTTTTAATTTTAATAGACAAAAAACATGGTCCAGGATGAGAATTGTGAAATTAAATTTTTGTTTGAAAATGAATATAATTGAGTGTATAAATTTTTCATGGTTTTTGGTAAATGAACTAAATGCTATTCTATGCATTGTTTGGCATTTCAGAGTAATTTTGAAACAACTAAATATTTACTCCGGAACAACTGAATCGTACCGCTGTATTACTTTAATTCAAACGACCAAAGTTTTTAATTATATAATGATTGCATTGACACAAATTTATATAATTGTAATTCAGTGACTTGGGAGGGGGGGGCGAATGGAGACGATTTTTTTAATTTGAATAAAGAAGAAAGAAAGACAATCTTATAATTTCTAATTAGATTATGTGATTTAGCTAAGGACAATAAAAGCTAAATCCATCAATTTATTGAAATTGAATCAGAACTGCTCTAATGAAATTATACTAAACCAGTCAAAATCAAACGAAGTCGTGCATGATAATGCAAATTTGAATAAAGAAAATTCTAGCTTTTCATTATGGAATTAATTGTAATTTCAATTTTCATGAATTCGAGCATTTTCATTTGGATGGATTTAAACGAGTGTTTATTTTCCGGGAAGTATATAATTTCAGGTTACTTTTTGTTAGAGAGAAACTGTACCATCTACATTGTAAACGTTTAAAGCGAATAATTAGTATTCATTACTGTTTGGTGTGACAACTTATTTATAGGTCTTGATTCTAACTTGCAAATAATGACAGATAAAAGATGTTGTGTATACGCAATGAATAGACGTAGTAAATTTTGATAAAAAGATCTTTTGTTTCGCATGTTAACGTTGCCAAATTCATGTTGACGTCGCTAAACGTATGCTTCTTCCTTTTGCCAAATAAGATCAACTTAATAGAAAGTATTGTGAATAAACGATGAAAAAGTTTCTTTGTTGTATGCATCTAAACAAGAAATGACATAAAAATTTCAAACTTCTTGCAATAAAACGCCACATCGATCGTACTAAATGCAAAAATAAGAGAAAATCAATCTGTTTGTTCAAAGAAAATAAAAGGATATGAACAAATCATTGGAATGATATTTATATTCAATACAAACGTGTTTTTCAAACTCTTTTAAGTAACATATCGAATGTGTGAAATTTCTAATAAAATTTTCATGTGAAACTTTCATTTTCAACGATTGTTTCCTGCTTTTTTAGAGATCCTGGTTTTACTCGGGTAGGTAATAAACTGAAAACATAATCAGAATACAAATATACACACGAACTAACAAGAAGGATTTGCATGTGAATTTTTAATAGTCCTTTGTTTTCATATTTAATAACTTTTTGTACTCTGTATTAAATCAAAAGTTAATAAACTTTTTTACATTTATGCCAAGCACTCGAAGTTGGTAAAGGAGTTGAATGGTATAATTTTAAATAAAATGATTAACACCGGTGAAACAGGTGATAAAATATAAAAACGTTTTGTAGCAGCTACACTGCTGTCTTAAAATAATTTTTGTATGTGTTCCTTAATTACCGAATGATCGATAATCGTTCTATTAAAAGTTTGAATATAGTTTAACGAGATAGGAAACAAGCAAGAAATTTTCTAAAAGTTTGAGCGGCATTAGTTTAATCAGTTTTTTTTCCTTGGCTATCGGAATCAGAAACTCTTTCTCGCCCGTGTTTTTAAAACTGGGCAAAGCGTTTACTTTATTGATAGGATCGTGTTTTATAAAATGGTAAACATTTTGTAGCAAATAAATTAAGCCGTTGATACGCCGAGGAAAATTTTGTTAAACGAAAATTTGGCAGAAATTTGGCAAATTTGCAATATTTGTTTACCTGCTAATGGATGTTTTCCTAGCCACTACATTTTTTTGAATTACAATGTCACGTATAGAGCCCAATAACCCATTATAAGAGTAATGAATAAGCGGCCAATTTTCGTGTCAATATTGTTATTATCATTATCGTCCTCGTTAATCGGATTGGCATTTGATACAAATAACGTGTACCGATAGCCGTGCGGTTTTGTATTTTCAAAATAAAAACACAAATTTAATCCCTACTTTGGAATTCCGCGTATATATAGCTTTTATATATAGTCGATACCGTAAACAAAAGTCGGTTATGTGTATACTTTTAGGACACCACGCAGAGAACGAACTTTTGAACTTGGAGCACATGGCGGTTTTTCTCGAGTAGGGGATTTTGGAATCCGCTTTATCGAGTGTTCAAAGAACGCGCGCCGAATCAAAACTAGTTTGTCTCTTATAAAGTTACATATTAGTTAGAAGAAAAATAATTAAAAAATATGAAAAAAAACAATTACAAAATGTATGGATGTAATTCTTCCAATTATTATTTATAAATGAATGAATAAATAAAAATATTTAAAAATTCTTTAAATTAATTGTGTTTTGTCACCAAGTACTAAGATCAGCAAGGTTCTAATATTTCTATACACATTATTTATTTATTTATTTAAAAATGTATTCCACACGGACAAAAATATATATTTTCAATTTGAGGCGATGAATGTCGGTCGTTGTTTACAAAATACGAGTGTAGGTCCTGTGTTGATAACAAACATTATAACTCGAAACAAAATATGAAGGGATTCTTTTAATTCATATATTTTGTTTTATGTTTTTATCATCGATATAAGACCTACTTGTTTCTGGTAAACAACAACTTTTATTCCTCATCTTAAAGTATATAAATTTTAACTTTTACAACCCCTAATAAAAAAGATCGTATATTGTCCATATATTATCAAAATATTAACGATATATTATTTTCATCAAATCATTTATTGTTCACATACTGACAATAGATTGTTCATATATGACATTAGTCTGTAAATATATGTTTAAGTGTTTTTCATATATAGACTATATATTGGCACTATATTAGCAATTCTCAAAAATATTTAATATATTGATGATATATTTTGTCAATATATGCTCAGTATATGATTTTTGAAATAATATATTTTCAAAATATGTTTTATGTATGGACAATATATGTTCCTCTTTACTAAGGACAATGTTATTATTTTTTTGTTGATACTTAATATATTTTGTTTAAATTCACTTAAGTTATGCAAATTTTTGTGTAAAAATACTTGAAATAGCCTTGACAATAGATAAACAATTCGTAAGTAAATTTGTTTATAATTTTCAAACAATTAACAAAATAATTGATGAGATATATAGTAGAAATGATATAGTAACTTTAGAGTTAAGCGTATTATTTACGCTCAATACCATTGTAATCCATTTGATCTGCGAATAAATTACGTAACTCTTATGTTAAAGTAACCAGTAATAATTGCTTCATTCGTGTGCATACCAGTATACTCGTTCGTAACATACGCATTTTTTGTTACACCAGACTGTTACGTTTCTCATTCAATAACGTAGTCCATGCTATAATTGCTCACTTTACATAAAAGAAAAAAACGATGAAGAGGCAGTTGGGGTGATTGTGACAATAGGGCGAATGTGACAACATTTAATTTCATTGCAAGCAAAAAAAAAAAATAATAATAATAATAATAAAATAAAAGGACAATCAATCCTCATAATCAAAATGATATTAATTCATTATAAATGTTTACCTTGTTTGTTGAAAAAGTAAAAACTGTATTGCAGTGTTAGATTTATTGTTTTTAAATCTTTTGATGTGTATAACGCGTCAAATATAACGAGTTAAAACTTTATAAACAAAACTACCGCCCGATTTCACAATCAAATTGAACGTTTTTTCCAACTTGGTAAAAGTTAAAAAATGTATATGGGGTGAAGCCGTCATTCATTTATCGAAGCGTAACTATGCACCGAAAAAAAAAGGTACAAAAAATCCTCTCCTATATATAAAGATTTTAAAAAGTTCCTTCCAACAAAACAAAAGGTACCGAATAAACAGCGTCAAATTCCATCAATTTATTTTGATTCAAAATCAAATAAGTTTACATTTAATTAGAGGGCTCATTGATTACATGTTTAATAACTCTCGCAGCCGAGAATGGTTTTACAAATTTAAGTAAATTATCTTTTGGTCTATAAAATATATTTGCGGCAATACGGGTAGTATGTATTATATATTTGTTTAAATATAAATTACATATAATTACATATAAATTTATCTTACAGTATTTACAATTTATAATAAAATATGAAAATATATTCTAAAGATATAAAATATATATTTTTGTTTCTACAAATATATTTCCGGCAATATGGACGATATATCGTTTATATTTTTTTTATAAATTTCATTATATAAATTCATAAAATATAAAATGAAATAAATTGAAACAATGTTTCAATTGAGTAATTGAAAATCGACGATTGTGCATCGAGATATCGGGGTTACCTTAGGATTTCCTCCACATTACCTCGTTTTCTTTTACAATAGAAAATTTCGGCTGATTATAGCGAACTAACCGTAGCGCGTCCTTGTTTTCCGCGAGCACACTTCTTGTCCCTCTTAAAACCACACAAGGGGAGCGTTAATTACACAAGTAGGTCGAAAAGGGCGCCTAATTTATTTACGACATAGGTGACGCTGCTTGCGGATGGACCATACCTTACTAGCTTGTTAGAGTCGACTGATATTTTTGTTACCAAAAGCGAGGTTAACGACTCTCACAGTTTGACCTGTGTGCTTTCCGCATGTAAATAATGAGCTATGACGCAGTTGCCTGCTTACGTGCAGAGTAATACTTATTGTAATAAGTAATTTAATGCAAACGACAAAATTGATTGCGTTTGGTAAGTTCGTTGCATTGGAAATGTTTATTCAGTTGGTTTTTATTATGTCGCAATCTCAATTAACTGTTCACCCTGTAAATGAAAAATAATTGAAGAATATAAAAATCAATTAAAAACAACCCGGAGAGTTGCTTAATTGAATTCCAATCTGTCGGTATTTTAAGACGATTGAAAATCGAGTCGATGATGTTATTTTATTCAAAAATCAAAGAAACAACATTTGACGGTTCGAATTGTCTTTTATTGAATGATAAAAAAATTCTATCGGGAGTTTCGGACTGGAATATAAAATTTGTTTGAATAATGATGAAATTGAATTTGAAAATTGAAATAATTTAATGAAAAGAATTTCATTTGAACGAACGTGTGTGCCAAAAATCTTATCATGAATTTAATCATTCACGATATACCATATACAAAGTATCAAGCTAAATTATTCATAAAAAATCCATATTTAATTATGCATGTATAGTTGTAATTTGTTTTCATAAAAGAATTGAAAAAAAGAAGAAAGTTGTACCAAAATTTAAAAATCTAAAATCTTAATCAAGTGTTTTTCATTTACAGGGTTATATTATTTTTGAAATTGTACAAGATTTGTATACATATGCATCTCCTTATGCATTGATTGTGTAGCTGTAATAATGTAAGTCAGAATGAATTATCCTATCCTACTAATTCCTGCTTATAATAGCCGTATTATAGATGTCATTGCGTTGTGGTTGGTGATTCTAATCTTATTACTCCGAGCGTTTGGTTAAAATGATTTTTTTTTCAATCAATTTACGAAAACGCGATTAACATTTTTGTTTGCTAATTTGAAAACAATCAGGCTTTTGGTTTCATTAAATATTTTATTGTTATGTTTTGGATTTGATAAACGATTGATTATAAGCTATCACGCAACTTCGAGAACATTAATATCAGTTTGATTTACAAAATATTCCATTTCGAACAAAAATGTGTTTTGCGAATAAAAAGTGTAAAAATTTCTGACTCGACTAAATCGGTGTGCTATTAAAAAAAGGCAAGTAAAAAATAGTTACAAAAAAAAAAAAAGAAATAAGCAAACATGAAAAAGTAAAAATTAAAAAAAAGTAGGAACAGTAATACGAGGGAAAACAGACACAAAGAGAGGTAAAAAATTAAAGAAGTAAAAATTAATGTATACAAGAACCGAGTCAAAGTAAAAATTTTTTTTTATCACAAAGCTTTGAATAAAAGAGGTGAGATGAGAGATATAAAAATGATTAGGCCATAAGTGGCAAAAATCTTTAGATTGCCGGAGCATGCGCAAAGTGCGTAATTGCTCTTCCAGAGTATAAAAATGAAATTACGTCAGATGCACCAGTTATCGGAAAGTACCGGTGATAAGAATATTCAAAATGATTTTTGGTATGTAATTTTATGATATGTAAAAAACCTTTTGACGAAATTTGGAAAAATATTTAAGGCCCATTTTTTGAATTCTAATAATTTGAGTATGTAGTTTTTCCCACAGGGACAAAAATATACGTGTAAATAAATTTCAATCTTATATTTTTCATATAAATATAATATATTTTTTCGATAAAATTAATGAAAATAAAATTTATCTTATATTTTATTTATATAACTTACTCTCGCTTTATAGATAATTCATAAATTTCTTATTATTATATTTATATGTAGAATATATACGGTCATATTTTTAAAACAGAAAATATACGTATTTTTGAAATATATTTTTGTTCGTGTAGGATTAGCAGAAAGAATTTTCGTTTTCTTTTTCTCAAAAATAAATTTATTGGATTTCGAAAGGTTTCTAAATTTTGGTACGTTGGATAATCACCGATTAGTTTCAACTCTAAAAACATTTAAAACGGCGAATCTATTTTAATCTGCCGATAACTGGTGCATCCACCTTATTGTTTTTGCGTCCGCTCGATCATCACACTTTAAATTCCAAGTTAAATGAGGTTCATTCTTTCCAAGCATATCTAAAGACTTAGAACTAACGTAGACAAAGTAAAAAATATTCATTCATTATTTAAAGCGGAAATCGCCAAGAACCATGTTGTTATCAACGTTTTTTTTCCACCACTGTGTTTTCTTCGGCTGGAATTCCTCAAATACATAATTTCAAAGCACCTTGAAATAATTTCAAATTTAATTCCTCCAGTTCGAAGAATCTGTGAAACACCAAATACATATAAACTTGTATTTTTATTACAAAAAAGTCAAACAAAAAAGTTAGATTCTTTTCGTACTTGTATTTTCCCGCGAATAGTTTTCGTCCAAGATTATTTTATCTTGTGCCAAGTTCTTGTACTGTAAAAAATGTGCCTGTAAAGTATAGGTTTTGGGGTAGATTTCGTTCATTCTTTATCCTTTTCGTTCATTTTCAAGATTAAATTAAAAATATTTTTACAAACATTGCTTATCTTGATGTGACAGATTTTCAAAACGTTTCACCTTTTTTTCATATTAATTTTACTTGTTCAATGTGGGGCATGCAATTTTAAAAAATAGTAGATTTTGTGAATTTTAGTCCATTTTAGTCTATGGCTAAATTTATTAAAAAATTGACTTTCTCTAAGTTGAGGTATTTAATTTAGAATTTGGACAAAATTAACATTAAAATTTTTTAAATTAAAAAATTGTTTGAAATTAAATATATCAAATTCGAATTTGTGAAACTTGTTCATACTTTGGTCAGTTGTTTATAGTAGTCAAAAAAATACACATCGTTCCATTTTAAACAAATTCTTTTTTTTTCAAAAAAAAAAATAATAATAATAATAATAAATAAAATGGAACCTGCAAATTTACAAAAACTAAAATTAAAAAAACTAGTACCAGGAAATGTATTAGACTGACATTAACAACATACAGAATCAGTCATAATAAAATGTAAAAATTATGATGATTAATTATCATTTGAAAAACGCTATATTTTTACTGTACCGACAGTCCCAGCTTAACATATTTTCGCGGATAAAATATCGCGCCGTTGGTCGGACAGGAACTTGCTTGCTCATGTTCGATATGATTTTTCTCGATTTCGTAAAATCGTTACCTCCGGAAAAATATGCGCCGATAGAACGCAATAACGTTTTCGGAGTAATTTGGTTTTTGTATGTATAAATGAAATGATGAGATAAGATTATAAATGAAGTCAATTAGTGAGAATTGTTTGATATGCTGATTGCCGAATGCGGTATGGGCCGCGCGTAATTGTTTTAAGATGGGTTCTGAGATATTCTATTCGATTTAGTAGCTCTGACGGTGCAGCTAACATGCGATACAAATGAGGAGGAGGTGTGAGAACAGTTCGCGCAATGCCAGATGTGACTAACTTAAATGTGCGGCCTCTCCAACTGCACACAGCTGTGAATATTGAAATTCGTTGGTATCTCTAGCTCCACGGAATTTGCCGCCAATATAGTTTGGTCTCGAGTGTCTCGCGTCGAATTGTTAGCGCAACTATACGAGCTCGATTATTGCACGCACGCGATGACACATTTGCCGAATCGATCCGGCTCGGATTTTTAATCGCCAATCCTATTTTTTGTTTTCTCCATTTGAATTTTTGCATTTTAAGAATCACCCAAAAAGTTCAAAATAATTTCGTTCCCCCTGACAATAACTGGTATAAGTTTCATTAGCACAATTGCCTCCGCGCGAGATTATTTATTTATGCCTGTCGCTATAGATACTTACCGGCTGAAATATGCATGCAAAGTTTTCAGCCACGATCCATTTGGATTTACCTCCGCTGCTTTTATTTGGCCATAGTTTTGAAACAACAATTACTGCGGGTGCAATCGAACTTGAAAGTCAGATGCACCAATATGTCGAACAACCGCGACGAGTTCCGTTACATTTTAATAACCATGCAGCTAAAACCGCGGCAAAAATCAGTTTTCATTAATGCCGCTTGAATGTCAATTCAAAATTGGCCGGCGCGCTCGAATTTTATTCAACTGCCACGAATATGCATTACGCGCGCACTTCCTCGCAATGTTTTTTAAGGTCCAAAATTTTGTACCAAATGTATTCATCTGTAATTGGAAATGTACATTTCGCTTTCATTGTATCGAAATTCGGGATAAGAATATATTATTAATTTTCAGATGCATTTGCCATGCAAAATTGTTGGACGATGAAAGGGAAAGTGGTTTTCAAAATTGGGTATTGAATTTTGATGTTTAATTAGTATGGTGTTTGTTGGAAAAATTGGCGGTCTTGATGAACCCGGTCGTTAATCCGTGCACGAAATTTATTTTTGAATGAGCGTTTATTAGTATACACTAATAAATGTAATTTGAAGTTTACCTGACGGAATTATGGAGCTTTGCGTCGTAATTTTGACGGATGTATGAAATACTTGTAGCTTAACTTCGTGCGGAGCAAATATTTGAGCAGGCGTGCAGAGATCCACGCAAAAATATGGTGTATGATGCTGGCATACGGATTCGCACAGATATGATATGCAAATTACAAATTTATATATATGTTTCTGTACAGTTCATACTTATCTAATAGAAATAAAATTATAAAATATATAAGAATTAATATAAATACATATAATACATATAACAATTTAAATATTAAAAATGTATATTATCCATATATGGTATAATATTAAACTTCATATCGACGGAATTGCGCACGGATATGATATACACAAATTACAAATTTATATATCTGTTCCTATACAGTTTATATGAAGCTATCTAAATAATAAATAAATATCCATAGAATACATATAACAATTTCATTAAAAAAATACATATATAGTAAAATATAAAACTCCATATCAATGGGCTTTTACAAAAAGCGTCTCATTTTAAAATACACCGTTGAAGGTGTAACATTTCAGTTTTTAACGATATTTTGAAACGTGATACTTTGGCACGATATAATGAAACAAAACACTTTTCATAAAAGCAATCAATTTATGTATAAAATATGACATCATATATGGACGAATGCAATATATTTTTGTCTGAAAATAATTTTGCAAATCGTCGAATAAAAGTTTGAAAGAATAGCTGAATAAGTGAGGTAAAATAGTTGGAAGAAAATGGGCGATTAATATTGAAGGAAAAAATCGGAGCTTTCTTGTTGCATAGAATACATAAATTAAGTGCAAAAACACCGTTGATCTTCGCACGACGCAACGATTCAATTCGAACTTACAGGCATCAATATTTATCGAGCGCTAGCGGTAAAGACCTGATATATTTCGTCGACAAGCTGCAAGCTATCGTTCGTTCTTCTTTGGCAAAGGAAACGCCGAGGGTGAGCAGGATAGAGATACATATAAGGCAGAGTCAGACGGATGACTATAGTCGTTCAATCGCGCGGCACACAGGTCGTACTTTATTGTAGATTTTCATGCAGCGTTCTCGCAGCAATGAAGGGGGCTTTAGATAGGAAAACTAGAGCGGTCCGCCTGACCTATGTCACGTCATGATAACGGCTTTATGAACGAAACTTCATTCATGAGAGTGCTGCATTGATGTTGCTGCATCAATTACTTTTTTCTTTGTCTCCCATAGATCAACTCACTTTGCTTCAATTGTTTAGGATAATGTGCTTTAATTGCATTCGTACGCTTGTGACTCGCACACGATTTCTGTTTACGCTCACCGTTTTTTTTATTTACATTTTTTTCTTTTTTTTGTTTTTCCTTTTTTTCTTTTTTTCTAATCATTTTCATTTCCACTTTAAAATGCCAGTTCAAATAACATTTTATCAAACGTATTTCATAAACTCAAACTCTCAGACTAATATGTATTTTTCATCAGCATTAATCGGATTTGCAATACATGTCACCTTAAACAATTTTTCAACCTCAGAACTTTGCGACATTTTTTATTAAGTTGAAAATAAGTCATTTCAGAACTTCTTATTTTTGCAACGCAATTTTTCATTGCAATTTACATGAAATTCTTTGTTGATTCTCCGTGAATTTCAATAATTGAGTAGAAAATCTCAAAATGGATATTTGAAAATATAACATTTCGGATGGTTTTATTTTTTGTTTTACCTGAAAATTTGCCAATATTTTTCTGTATGACAGGAAACTTTTTTGCTGTATTATTTTTCAGTAACAATCTGATAAACAGGTGCACCTGTCCATAGAAATCTAAGTTAACTGGTAGACAGCTGTCCTAAAATAAAACACGGAAATTTTGGATTTTTTATTTTCAGTTGGCAAATTTTTTGGTGTAATAAAGGTTTGTAGGAATGTCCATATATAACGGATAATAACGTACCCTCTCGATTTACAAATTTTAGAGATTAAATGTTTCGTTAAAGTAGAGTTCACACTGTCATGGATTGACCATTGCAAAGATATGATCACGATTTTATAACATGAATACAAGTTACTATATAAGTTAACATCAATGCGAAGGAATGGCTCGCAGAGAGTAACGTCAGTAGCGCAGATTAATTTAGATAGTCACGCTTAATTTCGTGCTGACAAAGAAGTGGCCGTTTCGGATACCAAAGCAAAAATAAAAAACAATTGGAGAATGTAAATATCAATTTAAAACAATTCAAAATTCTTTGATTGAATTGCAGGTTATTTTTTCGAAACTTTTTTAAACAGATTTAAAAAAAAAATTTTTTCTGCCAAAACTGCATAGGTATATATTCTAGTCGAATTTTAATTAAAATATTATGGCAGATGGAACTGTCAACATTATCTAACTTTTAAAAAAAATATAAAATTGCTTTTAACATTTGATCATAAAATTTGAAAATTTGAAAAAGTATGTTTCACCAAAAATTTTTTTGTATGTTTGTTAATTCGAATAAGCGGAAAATGCGATTTTTCAGTTAAAAAAATCATTTTCCGTTTAACTCTCATGATATATATATATATTTTTTTTTGTTCATCAAATGTATATCAAATTTAAAATTTTAATTAAAATGAAATGACCAAAAAACCAGTGGATGATATTTCAAATTTATTACTTGAATAATCTGATTTCCAATTTTCAACAAAACATCATCATTTAATATCAAGAAATGTAATATTTAGTGTTAATTGAATATGTGCAGCAAAATATGATGCAGTGAAATATATGATTCAATAAAATTATGATACAGTTCCGATAGAGGATTAAGTCAATTAAATTGAGATTTATTGCCACCTAATTAGATTACCTAAAGTGCATTTCAGAATCAGAAAATGTATCACAATTTTCACAATTTTTACAAATTTTTCAGAAAATCCAATTTCCAATCGATACAAACTTGATACCTGAAATCTCAGCGGTTTAAAGGGTCGTCCATAATGAACGCGCAAAGTACTTCTGCGCATACTACATTTTTTTTCAATTAATCCAACCTGCATTATTTCATTTCAATAATTAAATCATATTTCAAACAAAACTCATCAACAATTTAAAGTAAAAAACAACAACAAAAATGAATATTTGCATTTAACATTTCTGTTAATTTGAAAATTGCCTTTGAAACGAAATTTACGATTGCCTTGATTAAACCACTATAGACTTTTTTTTAATTTTATCTTCATTAGAAATTTAAGGTTATGCTTTATGTTTTTATGGAAATAAGAATGAGGATCGCTCACCGCTAAGTGACGTTTTTCTCACAAGTGATTCAATTGTAGCAAGTAATCCGCTAGCTGGCTTGCCAAATGGCTTCATTTCGAACGATTTATTCTTTTTCTGTTATCCAAAGGGAGACTGAGGTGAAATTTCAGCTCTACGACTGAACAGTCATGAGAAGCGGAAATTTTTTCGGTAGTTTAGGTGGAGCAGACGTAAATTTTTGACGAAAAAAAAAGAAAAAAATTAGGCTATTCAGTCCTCCAAGTCAGTCACAGCGTGCCAAAACATGTAATTCAGTGGACAATTTGGTACATCGGTCGAAATAATTTGCTAACATCGTTATTTTTCAGCGGCATTCTAATTTGTTTTTTTAATTCACTTAAAATTCCACGTTGATATATAAATTTTTAATATCATCTTCTCGTCGAGTAAAAATGATACACTGCGGATGTACACACGTTCCTCTAAGGCACTAAAAGTGAACTTATCCTTGCTAAAGTTTAACATAAAAAATATCATGGTATTTACTCGAAGTACAGTTGTACAAGATGAAACATCGTGCCATTTTCAACGGATCTACGTTTTATTTATTTTTGCTACTGATTACACTCGCTTTTTGCTCTCGTTTTTTTTTTCTTCTTTCGTCCACGCGACTAAAAAGTTATGGTTTCAAGTTTTTATTAACCGTTATACGTGAAATCATTCCGAGAAGCCAATAAAATCAACCGAATCGTTAATGTACTCTATTAGGCACAACCGCAAAATTTCATTCTGTGCATGTAAATACGTGAAGCGCAGGTCATGCACACGTCAGACATGAACGTACTAAAAATAACTCGTCCAAGATTATTTTAAGTCTAGTATACGTAAATGCACTACTATGAGTACTGTTAGATCGATGAAAATCGAGAGAAGTTTGTTAATGAACGGGAATCATTTCAACAGTTTGATTCGTTTCAATTCAGTTATGGCTCGGAATCACTTATCCCAAGAATTACGAGGCAAACTAATTTTTCCATAAATCGTAACAGATGGTGATTGGACATTCTGATAAATGCGGAAGTCTTTTAAAAATACGTCTGGGGGTCCAGTAGACACATGCAAAGCTGTACGTTATATTGTCGTGGCATATTATTTCTCTAGTTTGTCTAGAGATGAGAAACATAAACGTTGAGTTTTGATTACTTGTTTCGTGATGAAATATTTTCATGTCTCCAACCGAGCCGGTATAAAATGATCCCAGCGGCGTTTAGAAAAATAATTTATTCATTGGCATGGCGCAATCAAACATTTTATGCCTCAATTATACATCATTGAAACTACAGTGTTGAAAAGCGTTATCGATAAAAAAAAAAAGTAACTATATTTTTCAGCGGCTGTTAATTAGTAGTAATATGGGAACCGAACTATTAAATTGTAGTTCCACTTTTCACAATGAAGTTGCAGTGATAGAAAATGCTGAATATTTATTCAATTTAATATAGGACGATTCAGTGGAAGCTCTGGCAACATATTGGGCGACTATCCAAGGTTTTACGCGCGCTGTAAGCTTTAAGACACCAAAAACCGAAATATTTTATATGCCGCATTGAAAATGAATGAATTTAAATTTAAGTTTGAAATGAGAAATCTTCTTATGATGCCCCGGGTGCGGTACACGAAAATAAAACACGACCACACAATTTCATATTTGATGGCATTAAATATTGTACTCACATCACTCAGTGAGAAAAAGCACTGATGTAAAAATGTGCAAGTTGTAACACATGATGTGTGCCATATTAATTTGTGATGGCCGGTTCTCTCTCTGAGTCACACACTAAATTACATTGAATTACACCGAGCCTGCAGTCGAAGATGTTATCAAAAGATGACATGTTTATAAATAAAACAAAATGTAAAATATTCATTGATATGGTTGATTCTAAATCGAACAAGTGTAATTTACAAGATAATAGAAAAAATTATACCAATATACTTGTTATGCAAAAATATACGAGATTTTGAAATATTTGAAAATGATATTTCACTGAAAATTAATTTGTCAAATTTGTAGTTTGTGAAATGTTCAAAAATAAATTGAAGATGTTAAGAGTAATGTAAAAAAATGATTTAAAAATCTAATTGTAGTATGATATTGTTTATGTCATTAATTTATGAAAGATTGATAAAAAAAATTTGATGAATTTGTTTGGGAATTGGGATTAATAAATGTTCACGAGAGTTGAGTGTCTCGGCCCTAAATGGCAGCTATAGGCTGCGCGCACAACGGCTGCCTCGGTGCAAACGAGTCGGTGCGACGTGCGCAAATAGTCTATGTCCGACGAGTAATAAGTAACAAGGCAGACAAAACAAAAGAAAGCCACCTGAAACAGGAGAAGCGTTCGGGAGTCTCTTGTCACAATTCGCATCAGTCATCCGCCGGTCCAAGAACCTTTTTAGCGTGCGGTTTTTGTTCCCATTCTTTTGGATCAATGATTCCAGGATTTCTAGTGTCACCGTGCGTCTAGCCAAGGATCATCCAATCAGCCCGGACAAGAACCCGGCCACCATTACAAACTTTTAGCATAAAACTTTCTTTTATTTTAATTTCATCTTTCGGTTTTTCGGTTCTTTTGTGGAAACTTCTGTGGGAATTGAAAAAAAGCCATTACGCCGTGTTAAATAAATTCCAGTCAAAGTACAAGTATAATTTTTTCTCGCTTACCTACTTTGCCAACAAAAATACAGTCCACTCTTTTATTTCGACTTTTCAGTGTCGTCTTAAGATGTTGCTTTTGTTTTATCTAAGAGAGCGGAAAATGAACTTTGCAATTCATTTGAGTATCGTTTTCAGTTGTTTCCAAGTTTTGTCATCGACAGTTGAAAATGAAAATCAACCAATCAAGACCAAGTGGAAGTTGCTACATAAAAATGTTGACTTGGAACTTTTCACACCGTTGGACTACCTGAAACAGACACTTCCTTACATCTCCAAAACGTCGATTTTGAATTCTTATAATATAATTTATCATACAGAATTGATATAAAATGTAAAAAATTGAAGGTTACAAAAATTTGTTTATAATGCGATAACTGATGTTAGTAAAAAATAGTACTTTCTTTTCAATTTTAATAATGAAAATTGGCCGGAAAAAATGATAATCGTCAATACATTGTAAAATACAAATATTGTCATTGTGCTTCGTTCATACAGATGTTCAAACACACTCTGCTAGGTTTACTCGAATTTCGTCCAAAACTGTGTTTTTTAATCGCATGAAAAACATGAAAAAATGTCTCTACGTAGCTGATCATACTTTTATCCTGCACAAAATTGCAACATTTAATGTTGATGTGAGCAATGTGTGAGCTTCTGCATAGGAATAGATAATCACCTGTTCTCAATCACAACCTCGCAACAACATCCACGGATATTTATCATCAGCTCATTCACCATCTGGACTGTTTTTGCATAACAGATAACCTAAAATTCATTCATCTCAGTTTTTAGATTTTGTAACTAGAGAAATTCACTGAACATTCGCTATTATTTATACAAGGTAAGTGACCATTAAAAGCATAGTAAATATTTTCACACTAAAAAAATCTGCTGTTGGATTTTGATTGAAAATCGGTGACTTTTCATTTTGCAATTTGCAGAATCTTTGCTATGAAAAAATTTTAAAAAAGTACAATGTAGGTGAAAAAAAAATTTTTTATACCAAACATTCAATTTGTGCTTTGTTAATCTTCTGAGATATTTTGACATTGACTTGTTGAAGATTGCTGGAATTAGAACAGAGGCTGAACATTAATTTCTTTTCACGCTAACTTGCAAATCACCTGCAAAATAAATATCAAACTCAGACAGTCTAAGCATACCTACCTTATCACTTGCAATCTACATGACATCCCAGGGAATAAGTTAGACGATGAGAATTAGATTAGAATTCTATTTTACTCGCGTCAGGGTTCAAGTCAAATAGTTGATTGCATAACTTTTTGACACCTCTAACTGATAATAGGTTTGTCTGCTAAAAATTAACTCCTCACATTACGACATTTTCTTGAATGACCTGGTAAAAAAATACGATTTACGAAACCACATAGAAAATATAAAAATATTAGGCCAATTAATTCGCGACCTCTATTGGAATGGCACTAAAATTTGTAGCATTTCGTAGGTGAAATAATTTAAAAGGTAAAAAAACATTTGTCATGAATTAGCACTGCTAATAACGTGCTCTTTTAAGTGCATGCGCTTTCCGCTCTTAGTTAGCGCCTATTAAGCACCAGATTGCTGAACTAGATCATTATTCGTTTAAGTTTTGAACAACGCTCTATCACTTTGGCCGTAAAGATTTTCTTGCCCGTTGCCAGTTTCACAATAAAAAGATAACGAATTTGGCTGTTAATTTTGACCAATCAACTCGCTCGGATAGAAGTGCAAAATTTACTATGGTCATTGTAAACCGCAAACCATGACATCAAACACAATTTTTTCACTTTACTATTGAAAAAACAAAACTATTAAAAAGAATTATGTATAGTCCATACATAAAACATACATTGACAATCCCTGGTTAAAGTAAAATAATTGATTTTATCATTTCATAATTGGTGTCTCAATTATGAAAATCAATTCATAATTGTTTTGTTTAATTCAATTGTTTTTTTGGGTTAGAACTGTGAAAGTGTCATTTTATAATACAATTTAGGATTATGAATTCCATGAAACAATTATGAATTTTCCGTGATTTCAAAAAATTATTAATTCATAATCTAAAATTGTATTATGAAATGACACTTTCGCAGTCCTAACTACAAAAAAATAATTGAAATAAACAAAACAGTTATGAATTGATTTTCATAATAATTGAGGCACCAATTATGAAATTTTAAAATCAATTATTTGACTTTAACCAAGGATATATGGTCCATACATAAAAAATATTCAAGCAAAAAATATTAACAAAAATATTGTCAATCTATTGTCAATATATGATTCGCAAAAAAAAAAATATAATGATAATATAATAATATATATGGTCTATGTATGATCTTTTTTACTCGGAAATTTTTTTAATATTGGATATCGAATAAATTGTATTATGTGCATAGTAATTTTTGTTATTGCCTGAAAACAGAAAACATAAGAATTGTAACATGAAATTTGACACTATTTTCAACATGAGACTGTACAAAGGGGCTTACTCACCTGTGCTGGCGCAATTTCATAATCGTCACCGCATAGGTGGTTTGGACGTCGCGTAT
Organism: Trissolcus basalis; assembly: GCA_025266255.1. Classification (NCBI taxonomy): domain Eukaryota; kingdom Metazoa; phylum Arthropoda; class Insecta; order Hymenoptera; family Scelionidae; genus Trissolcus; species Trissolcus basalis. The sequence goes on from JAAMPD010000789.1 coordinate 30,324, forward strand.
GTCAAATACTTATTGTGCAATTTCCCTGCACTCGTGGGGTGCGAAATCGGACCAGCCAACTTGCTGCAACCGACCGGTTCAAGGTGGGCTTGTTGGCAAACAGGCAAGTTAGGATAACTGCATTGCAAACACTGCTGGTGGCTTCTCATTTTACTTTTCAAGTGAACATCTATTTCAATGTCAGAATCCCAATTTTTGTCCAAATTTTTGTATTATTCATTTTACAATATTTCATACAAAACATTTCTGTAGTAGGTAAACGATGACACCAACAATTTTTAACAGTACCTGAAAAAACATATTTAATGAAAAAAAAAATGAAAAATTGTTACTGTATTAGTGTAATGTGAACAGTACCAATTAAAATTACAATGAGTTTGTATTTGTATTTAAATGACCGTGCTTTATGATGAAATAAATAAAAAATTTGAGTTAGCTTTGTTTTTGGTTTGTTTCTTAATGCTTATATGAAATGGCTGATATCAAAAGTAATTTTTACGTATGATTTTTCATCATCAAATAAGAAAAATAATATTTACATAGATTTGCATATAATAAATAAGAATGCAGTTACGTGCTGCGGAATCGGAATTCGAATTGTAATCACAATTGCAATCGCCTTTGTTGTTACTAAACCTTGTTGGTTTGTAGGTTGTTAAATTTGTTTGCGACATGAAACGAACGTGATGTGTGATATAACTTTGAATAAACATTATCGTCTTTCTATAATCGGAATGTTTTATTCAGTGTGACACGGCTTATTAGTTTTAAACTATGAGAACTAAGTTTTCTTTTTTATTCGTTGAATGAAAATCATGAAATTTATAAAACAAATAGACAAATTTCTAATTTCATACATTTTAAAATATCATGATGTTTTTGAATTTCTTTTACGTCAAATGATATTGTTTGTTTCAGGTGAATATCCAAAATAACAAGTCCATAATCATTGTTCGTGCCGTCGACGGTAAGTTAAACACTTGCAGATGATACACAAATATATGATGAAACAATATGGTACACGAAAATTTGATGTGATGAATAGCAGTCGTACGTAAAAAATGTCGTTTTCTTGAGTTTTATATTCACAGTTGTACTGTCACATTTCTAATGAATAAAATATTAATTAAAATTTTTAATCAACAGTAACAGTTTAATAATGGTAATGAAAAATATTGATTTATATAAAAAATGATAAATCAAATGATAACATTTTAATAAAAATTATATAAAAAAATATTTTTACCACAAAGAAAACTTTAACTATAGCTGAATAACTTATAGATGAAAGAAGTTTGTTCATACTACGATTTCTGTTTCAGAATAGGCAGAATGATTTTTTGAATAATAGTGTGACATGCAGTCTACATTAATACCGATAATTGAAATGTAACGAGTGATTCTACATCAATTACGCATGACTGTTCACTCAATCTTCTTTGATTTTCTTAGATAGTCTTTGTCTCACTTCAATATGAATGCGAATAAATATAAAATGTTAAATGTCATCGAATTTGTCAGTTTGATAAAACGATTTACCTGAAAAAAAAAAAGTATGTAACAATTGTTGAATCATGTTAACAATTGATTAACAAAAACCAGATTTTGACTAAACTTATCCTTCAGGTTGCAACGTTTACAATTTGAATTTCGACCAATTTTTTGCTGATCGTTTTATCTGAAACAAAAACAATCGTTACACACCAACCAATAATAATCAACAATTATATCCGTCGAAATAACATGAAACCATTGTTAATCACTTGTATTTAATTTGATAACAGCGCACTTGGCTTACCACTTGTAAAATCGTTCTGTTATTTTACTGAATAAAGAACCTGGCTACTATTTTTTAGCTAAACCTCAAATTTGATCATTTCGAAAAAACACCCTCTTTCCTGTACCCCGACACTATCAAGGGAAAATTTTGAAAAATATTTTCTCTTCTATTTTCATCAAGTATAGTGCAATAATCAGTTTTAGTGGTGTATATATTAAATACACAACTAGGAAAAACATAACAATAGCAATATGTTTATTTCAAGGCTAATTGTAAAACTTGTAACCAGTAGTTCTGGAGTACTTTTCATTAAGCATACGAATTGTTACAACTGTCCATATATAAAAGCAATGTAGCGTGAGTAAAATGTAACATGTTACGTATTGTTAGTTTTTTTACGTTGCTGGTGTACACTCAATTACTTATGCTCATGAAAAATATAACATTTTGCGTATTTTTAAATAATATATTTCTATAGAGGTTGAGTTATAAAAATGCTGCTTCGATAGCAATTATGACGCATTAGTCAGATAAAGATTTTTCATCTGACTTAAAAGATCAGAAGGATTAATCTTATATTGTCGATATCCAACTGATATATATAATTTAATTCTGCGGTATGTATTGAATTTTTCATGTAATCGTAAGATTTGACATTTTCTTTTATTTCTGCGGCTTCCTTTTTAAATTGTTTATGTTATTTAACGTTATAAATGATTTTCAATATTAAATTTTCAAGTTTTGTTTGTAATGGAAAAATTAAGGGCGAAACAGTTTTATAGCAAACTTTTTTTGAAAGATTTTTGGAATCTTTTGTCGAGGTCACTGAGAGAATCTTTGCATTTAATAGTTTCGATGCACTTTGGTATATAAATGTTTATTTGTACGCCATCTTGCAGTGGAAGTGTAATGCTATTTTGTACCACTGTGGGTACGTATACCACATTAACGGACGATGCTAATAGTGCACTGAAGTGCTAGAATGCGCCATGTTAGTGAACCCTCCCTACTTCACGGCCGCTAACGGGTATAAGTAAACGCGTGAACCGATCTAAGGCATCAGTCATTCAAGTGCCTTGAATAGGTTACAAGCCTTAGGTTCACGTACCTACTTCGATGAATCAAATCCAAGAGTCGCTTGAGATTTTAAATCAAAAAGTTTCGTTTTGACAAAGATATGTTAAGACATTTACAATGTATGTAAGCAAACTATTCGTTAGGTATTCGTATTCATGCAAAATGTTAACATAAATCTCAGCATAACATTTTGGGGTGTTATAGAATTAAGTATAGCAATTCAAACACCGATTAAGAACTACAGTAAATGTTTTAAGTATTTAGTGTGGATAATTTTAAATGATATTTTAAGTTCAAAATAGTCCTGAGCCATCGACTAAAAGGATTATATAAATGTTTGGCATTGAAAATAGGTTAGATTTGTGTTGTTTTCGGTTCGTATTATTTATGATAATAAGTTGAAATTTGTAGCATAGAAAGGGCGACAGTTTGCAGTTTATAAGAAAATTTAATGAATTTTTGAACATTGAAAAATTACATCATGTGACACCAGAGAGTAATAGACCAATAAAACTGTTCTTTCTGGAATTACACGCAATGATAATTCAATTTGAAAAAAATCACAAAAACTTGCTATATTTCTATCTCAACAGGAGTTTTTAATATTTTTAAGAAAAATGTTGCAGTTTTAAAATTCGAACAATAACATAACGTTACTTGGCTGAATCAAGTTTAGTTTAAATTTATACCTATGAACGAACAAATGAATTGAAAGATAGAAACTCAGAAACGACTGTTTAGCTTTTCTCACTGATTTGAATTTTTTTTTGTTACAGAGAGCCTTAGAGAATACTTCTCCAAATATGGAGACATCACAGAAGTCATGGTCATGAAAGATCCAAGCACACGACGATCTAGGTAAGAACAAATTTTGCGCACGAGAGTAAAATTTGAAATGACCTTATTTGCTGGCATACATCAATGTTTCATAGTTCCATCAAAAATCGATTTCCGGTTGACAAATCTAGGCTTCATTTTTGGTACAATGAAACGGTAGCATTTGTTAGCATTAAAATTTTTTATATTTAAATTTACTCAATATATTATAATATTATATTCTGTAAGATAATAATAATAATAATAATAATAATGATGATGAATTAAAATTATTGAACGCGGTTGAAAAAAGTTTTCAAATAAATTATTGCAACTTTCACCGAGCTATTTAAAAATATTATGATAAAACTGTGTCAATTATAATTTTGAATATCCTTCAATATCTATTCTGAAAACTCTTTCTTCGCACAAGTCTTGATGTCGCTGCAAATATAGGGTCACAATATAATACAACCTTTAATTTATTTGAAAGTTCAGAAAGGGTGTGGATCTGAAAAGCCTAGAAAAAGTTTCTAAAGTAGATCAGTTAGGTTCAAGATATATCTAGAACATTTCCTGTTAAACTGTTTCTTATGACAGTTAGCCAATCAAAAAACCAATAAACAATAATCATAGTTTACAAAAAACTTACATGTTCATGTTACATAACATGTGGTTGAATGGTATATCAATTATAATAACTTCATTGTCATTTGTTATACCAAATTTATTTTCAAGTATATATAGAAACTTGTTTTTATTTAAATAAATTTATAATGTATTAATTTTCAGAGTTACATGTGTAAATATCATTATTTGTAGCTTTTCATTAATTTATTTTAGCATTTGAGGAAATGTGAAAATTTTGATGAAGTGATCAGCAGTGGAAATTGAACCTACAACAATCTAAGAGTGATCTTGACACGTTAGCACATAGACTGAACTCGTCTAAATAAAAAGAAATATTATTTTGGTTTTGATTCAACTGTTTAGAAAGAAAATTCATGTATTTAATAAATATTTGTGTACATGAACAAAAAAATGCTTTGATAAAACCAGTTATTATTAAAACACCTATCTCCATAATGAAGTTATTTGAAATTATTTGAAAACATCTCAAAAGTGATAACAAACACATTTTGGTTGTAGCGTGATAGACATGGATAAAAGTTATAAATAGAACTTTCAATAAATATGAAATTTATCAAAGGTTATATCTGCTGTGTTTGATATACCTCAAAAACCTCCTTCCTCTGAAACTACTACTCTGCGGTTCTGTTGTCAAGCATCATTTCATGGGGCCGGGCAGCACGTAGTGTTTACATCTGACAGCTTGTCTTAGTCCTAGAGGTGACCTTCTTTTCTAGCCTACCAATTGGAGTCTATTATATTCAAACTTGATATAACACCACTGCTGCGTAAACTATCCATCAAAGAAACTTTTCTTATATTATTATTATTTTTTAAGGCCTTTCTTATTCTACACTAAAATTCACACTTTCAAATTTTGTGACAAACAAAAGCTGTGAATCTGAAAAAAAAAATCAACAAACGAGAAATGAAATAGACAACATTTGGTGTACAGAAAACGAAAATAGGAAAATTAGCTAAATGTGAATAACATTTAACATAAATATTTCTGGGAATAATTTTAGAGTAAAAAATATTTCTGATTGACTTTGCTGATCCATTAATGGATAATTTATTTTATCTTGGCTAAGCTAAAAGGTTAGATAAATAATACTGCACCGACACGAATACCAGTGCGAAGCATAAGATTTCAGCTATAATACCCTTTTATTTAAAGGTGTTAATTCATACCGAATAATAATCTTTATGAAACATGACTAGTATCGTACATTATAATTAAATTATTCTTTGATATTTTCTTTAAGAAATATGCATTTTTCTGTTGCAGGGGTTTTGGATTCATCACATTTGCAGATCCAGCTAGTGTAGATAAAGTACTTGCACAAGGTACACACGAATTAGACGGAAAAAAAGTGAGTTTCAATATTCTGAGTTTCTTACAATTTCATTCATAAAATTTGGATTTCTCAACGTCAAATATTTATAACCAGTTATTAATTTTCAATTAAAATTTTTGTATGAGAATTCGAATTGAAATGAAATAATTTATTAATGTAACTTGATATTTTTACTTCAGTTTTTATATACACCTGAGAATAAGAACCAATTTTCGTATTTGTAGGAAAATAATATCAATTTTTGTTTCAGATTGACCCAAAAATAGCGTTTCCTAGAAGAACACATCCTAAAGTGAGTAATATAATTAAATAATTCGATACATAATTCTAAATTAATTTGTTGGCGATAACAAAGCTCATTCAGGCAAAATGATCGTTTTTTCAATAAGCCGTATAGACAGTAGGGATTACAACAAAATATCAGAATATTTTTCGAACTCCCAACGTTGTTTTAAAAATATTTTGTTTTATAATAGTATATTGTTGTACGAGTGCGGAAAGTTAACCTTTTCAGTACGAGTCCAACATGCTATTTTTTATAATAAGTGATAGGATGTGACGTGTTTGCGCATCGATTTCAGTGTGAAAGTTACTTTTT
>JAAMPD010000790.1:0-36593 GCA_025266255.1 Trissolcus basalis
AAAAAAAAAAAAAAAAAGGAAAAAGGAAGGGACGAAGATAGATCATCAAATACGAAGGAAAATAATGACACGTGAAATTAGATCGAAAACAAAGTCATGCGTGGTGGGCATGGCGGTTGTTATGAGAAAGACGAAATGTGCGTATGATTGATATAAATTGCTGGATTTACGTCGCGCGAGATTCGATCTAGGTGAGTGGAAATGTGTGTTTCCGAACTGAAATTTACAGCCAGTATTTTTGTCACGGGTGAAACTGATCGGTAAAAAATGTGTTGGAAGAGTAGTAGTAAAGTTGGCACAACTCGAAAGCGTTTGCGAGAATTATTTTATGCGCCCAAATAACTCTCTCCATATGACTGAAAGTAAATTGGAAATATAATCTCCGTCATGGCGGAGTATCTTTTTTAGTCCTACGTTGAAAAACAAAAGTGGAAATGCTTTTCTTCTAATAAAACTTTTCTAATCATTTTATATTGTCGTTAAATTGCAATGTCTACGGAACGCCCCGACCGGGACTACACAGAAAATAGATTTTCTCCCTCTAGGTAAACCCTAACAGCTGAAACTCAGTCTAACCCACGTTTAATTGTTATCCTTGATAAAATGTAAACAGTTATTTTTCGCCGGGAAGATTCAGCAAAGGATCCGAACATAGGACGGACCCGAATAATGCAGCGGGAAGAATTGAAAATGCAAAAATTGCGCAAAAAGAGATGAAGATAACGAAATAATGAAGAAAAGTGAATGGTGGGGTGGCGCCTCCGGGGACGGAGGGAGCGCGGGGCAATCCAGGCGTGGCAAAACCAAGAAAGCTTCTAAAAGCTTCTAAGGCGTTTATACCGGGACTCCCGTCACTTTTTAATTTTCTCGTTCTTTGTTCGTCCGTCTCTGTCGCTCGCGTCGCATCCGACTTCTTCCCCATTACATTTGCCATCCACTCGCGTCACCCTAACGTTCACTCGGAGACCTTGATACATCTTCACCCTTGAATATCACTTCAATCTCACTTTTCTTCCCCGGCGTATTTCCAGCGCGTGAAATATTCGCGAAAAATGGTCACGCCGTGGACTCAGCGAACAGAGTGCAACTCCGAACAAACTTCCATGCTCTGCCCAGAGAGTTCTTAGGGTATCAGTTGACGCTGGTTAATAGAACAATTTGGCTTATCTCGAATAAATGGTTCAAGTTTCTCAAGCGAGGCAATTCTCGGATGACAGGATTAAAGGTGACTGATTATTGAGGAATTTTCATTGAAATTTATCGAACCACGACAGAATAAAGTAATATAAATGACTCCAACAAAACAAATGACGCTAGAACAATTTCTCACATTTTTCACATTCTAATTAGCCCGACTTTAAATGCTTCACAAAAATATTTGCATTCCCCCCCCCCCACTAAACTTATCTGTGTCAACCTCTTCATTGTTACTTTATTTTGAAACCTTACTGAATTTACTGCTAAATAATAAATTTTATTTTCAATTTATTCATCAAAAAAATTTCATTCATATTAAAATTTTTATACAAAAAAAAAAAAACAAAAAACAAAACAAAAAACAAGAGAAAACAATTTTCAATCGAACATTTCCTTCTTATACGAATCCAAATCCTTTGTTTTTAGACTGAATAAATGCATTCTTAACTTGATTAAGGGACACACCTATATATCTCCGTTATTTTTATTTTGTGAAACCCGGTGCTTTAAAGTCTGTGAGATCCGAGACACAGTGGGGTTTATTGGTACGAAGCACCGTGCGGCTAAGGCGTAAATCTGTCGCCGGTTTTAGTGTATAGCTTAGACTTAGTCCAAGCGTGCCAATTGAACTGGAAGAAAGAGGTCGCAGACTTCCGGTAGAGTAACAGGATATGCACGACCCGCATTTTTGCCCGTAATTTAACACCTCATTACATAAAACCTGATTGGCAAAGTTTGTAACGAGCGCCAGTCGAATCGCTCGTGTGCGATCCCTAAATGGTGATTCTATTCGAGCGCACCCCTCTGTACACGCCAAATCTTTGCCGAATCCAGGATCAAACGTAAACATTGATGGATTCTTATTGTCCGGCGTCGGGGTTGGTTAATATGCGATTTTCGAGTTGATCAGTCGAGCGTGCAAAAGATTATGTCCCTGTATCAAAATAATGAATTCACCTGGGCCGTTATCCAGAGCAAAAGGCTCGGACAAAAATGCATCAGCTGATTCGTTCGGCGTGCACGACGTGACCCGCGCATGCGCGCACCCGCTAAATCAAAGGGATTTTATAACAAAGGCGCGCAGACATATTGGATCGTGTGGTGCAACAGCGTTTTCATTATCACGGGCAAATGGGGATCGTATTCTTTACGTCGAACAGCCGAAAAACGATTTTTCACTTCAGTTAGTACCGAAACGGTTATGCACCGTGAAAATGATTCGAGTGTCGCTCTTGCGCAAGGTAATTCGACACGCCGATAAGACGTCGGCAAATATAATTTATGTGATAAAACCGCGAAAATCGCCCAGACACGCTTTCTCTTTGACAGAGTGCCGATCCCGTTTTATGCCTGCCCTTTTTTGACCACAATTCTCGCCAGCCTGTATTTTCGGCCGTGACTGGAATTTAAAAGAGTGCAATTAAAATACAGATAAAGAGATGTTCGTCCTAGACGAGATGTTTGACCCGGAAATAATCGAATGATAAGATTAACTAATTTGAATGTCCGAAATTATATTGAATTGAACATTGTTGCTAGACGAGCGAGAAATAATGAATAATAAATATTGTATTTAAATTTCTACCTGTGTTATTTTTCACTTAAGCAGAGATCCCTGTTCCTTGCTAAGTTAATTTGAATGAAAATTGCAACGAGTATTTTGCAACTTAAAATCTTTTCTTTTTTTTGTACCCATAAAATGTTTTACAAAATAAGCCGCTTAGTAACGAACTACATTAAGGCAAGTGAAACTAAATGGGTGAATATAATTTTTTTTGAAAAGTTTGAGGATAAGAAAAAAAGATATCATTTTCTGCATGTTTAACAATGACTTACATACAAACTACTGGCAAGGAAAAGTTGTATGTGGAAGTTGTCGGGTTTTCGAACTTACCTGGAACAGAAAAAAAGAAACATTAGAAAATATGTATGAATGATTACGCTGAAAGAGAAAGAATAAACGACGAAATAACGTTTTCAAGTTTGCATTTACATTTGTGCATTGTCACAAAGTCAACGTGCGTTTCAATAAAAGTTTCCACGGAATCGCCTTTCGTGCACGTCTATATTTAATCGCATTTATATTATCAATCATAGCGGCGTACAGTTTCGAATGCATAGGAGAACGAACCATCACGCACAGTTGAAAAAAAAAAAATTAAGTCCCTGTGAAATGCGAACTTTCTTTTATTTTTTTCCTTTTTATTGACTTATTTCGAACCATATTTTCAGATCCTATACTCCACGGAGATCGTATGCTTTCTATTCTGCAAATCATCAACAAGTAGCTTAACTAAATCGCATAGAATTTTCTTTTTTCGTACACTCTTATCGTCTTGGTCTTTGTAATTCACCATATTAACTTCAATTTCTCGAATCAATACCGGCACATTGCGATTTCACATGGAAATTTATCCGCGGCTCACTGTAATTCGAGAGGATCTCCTAAAGTGTTGAACATTTTTCCTTTTGAATAATTACACTGATGTCTTAGTAACGCGAATGCAAATTAATTTCACCGACATCCGATATATTTAAGTTGATAAGACAAAGTTTCTCCTGACATGCAGAGATGTGTTAGAGATCTCGGTCGGAACAATCGTGAGCCGGCGCGCGCGTTTCAATCAAACTTCAATGCCTGAAATTGATTGTCTAGCCAGAATTTGCAGTCGGAAAAATCGCGCCACATTGTCAGGCCATGCGGCGCTCACAATAATGACACTCTCGAGAGCGAAGTGAAACTTTAAGTCCTCATCATTGATGCGTATCGCCATACCGCGCTCCAATAAATTGCAACAATACTAAACGTCGCGTTATAATTAATTAGTGAACATTGTTGCGCGCCGATATTCAACGACGAACAATCGCGAATGGAAGGAAATTTAGTGCCTCCTCCAAATGGAACATATTAAATAAATTGTCGTCACTTTTTTTTGCAACCGCAGGCGTTGTTATGAAGAAAATTCGATCAATCTAGATAAAAGTTTAGCTTCAGATTTCAGTTTTTTATAATGTAAAACGATTTCACAGTAGCAGGATCTGAGATCGATTATCGTATGAGATACCGTTTGTTCTACATTGTAAAAGGAAGAGTGTGATGTTATCAATATTACATTGTTGCGTTCCCAAGTATACATCAACGTCAAAAATTACAATCACTAAATGTTATCAACAAATTTTCGAACTTGCAAACCTGCAAAATTTCCAATTACATTTCAAAAAATAGAACCATGCAATCTACAATTGAGAACAATTTATCTTTCATCAGATTTTCTTTGAAATTGCATAGTTTGATCGCGTCGAGGGAGACGTCATCAACTATAATAAAATTATTCGCCAGACACAAGTCCGTCCAAATGACTTTAATCAACTTTCTATTATTGTTTACGTTCGAGCCTATTATGATGCAACGTAATTTAATTCCCTTGTTGAGTAATGATGTTTTTCTTCGTTCCGAAGCTTGATCCAAAAATTGAATTTACGAATAAGCTCGTTGATGAAAATGTTGCCATAACGTATTTTCTTCACCATGAATCAGAGGCTAACGAGATGTGATTATAATAATTCGACACACATTGATTTAGCGTGACTTTTTCCCGTTTCACAAACGGACCAGCTTTTTTCCTCCCGAAAAAAGGAATACAATTCCGACGGTGGACGTGAAGTGGCATTAACCCCGTGCCCATAACTTTAACAGACCTTGAGAATATAATTTCAGAACAAAGGTTAGGATGTGCCAAACGCATTCCTGATTTATACACGCGCTCTTTTTTTCTTTTTTTTTTGTCACTGCAACGGCAGCCGGGTGCAGAAACCTAATATGACACTTTACCGAGAACAAGACCCCAGCAATATTGGCGTCCGCTGATCAAAGCGGCGTTCAATTCTGCATCTGTCTGTTCGCATTATTCTCGAGCGTTCCCCAATTTTCTATCCCCAGGAGCGTGTTAACCCCCCATCGAAAAATATGATGCACGTGCAAGTGCGATGCGGGATCCAAATCATTTTCAATTTCGATAACGCGCTTGCACTTCGGTGCATTATGCCTTGTTACATGTTGAAAAGGTTGTCTTACAGGCATCACCGGGCTCGCAACTATTACATCAGTTCAATAAAATCGATGAGAGGACGCACGCCGTCACTGCGCGCCGGCCCACACTCGAAAGGGTATTACGAGGATTAAGCTCAATCTCTCGCATATTATTATATTTTTCTTTTTGTTCTTCTCATTCAATGTCGTTGAGCCGCTTGATTCGTTTTGAGCAGGATGTTTTATTGGATGAAAAAGACTTTCAACTCTGTGTAATGAGTTCAAGCTGATATGTGTAAATGTATTTTGTTTGAAATAAGGGGAAAGAGATAGATAGAGAGAGAAAGACAGAGAAAAGGGTAAGGATGTATATTGTCGGGGTTAGAAGTTCATCATCTAACGAGAAGGGTGAGACTAACATTTGATTCAACAATTTTCGTCTCCATTAATCTTTTCGATGCTGATAATAAGTCAGTGTAGTTTCATGTTTCGAATATTCCACTTTGAAAAGGGGGAATAAAATTCTTGAAATTTCTATAAACTGGATGTTTGAAGCTAAGATTAATTAATTTAAATGTTCATTTCACGCCGAGGCCGATATAATGTTTTGAAATGAGTAATATAACTAACAAACGCTGATAACGGCGAACTGTGTGAAAAAATGTAGCAACCTTTTTCATTTGTAGCTACCAAATTGATATATACGTATCTTAAAATGAATATGAATGGAAAGTCAAGTGTGAAAGAAGAAAATAAACAGTTGATTGATTGAAGGAGGCTGGAAACAAACATGGAAGTGATGATATATCAGTTGCGTCTGTGTACAATGCAATAAAAAGCATGCCCGGTAATTGAAACTTAAAGCTCTAGTGCAGATGAAAATGATAAAACAAACTTTCTTCGTTCGTAATTAACGACGTTGATAGGACGAAAGTAAAAGCGTAATTTTAATATGAGACGATGAGATAAAGTTTACGCCGGCGTATTTAGATTCGCTCGCATATCTCAGCTGAATGATCTCCGGGCACGTTATCCACCATCTTGGCACCTCGCGGATCCAGCCGAGTTGCCCAGACGAGTTAACTTTGCGTCAATAAGCTAAGCTTTTGATGACGAATGGGGAGGAGCAGCAGAACAGCTCCAGCTTGAATTTGGGCATCGCGTTCCGGCCTCCTTATCTCCATCTTGGCCTGTTGCGTACCAAATCCTTGCTCGAACAATAAATTTACGATAATAATATTCCCGTAAAATTTCATATTACGAAAATAACCCGGCGATAAGAGAAAGCTTGCTTCGATCGAGCTAATTTATATTTTGTGGCAAATGCGTGCACGCGTTTGTTTTCCTCGGGCATGTATTACTAATCAGCACGAAATAATCATGTGAGACTTATCCAGCCTGGCGATAATATTCATTTTGTTTGCCAACGAAAAAACAACGACAGATAATTAAAAATGCCGAACGATTTCCGTTTCATTCTATTTTACACCGTGCCGTTCAGATTACAAGGAATTTAAGTATATAGAAAGTAGCATCCTCATCTTACCAGAGCTCCATTTTACTTTTAACGCCAGTTACAATTAACGAGACAAAATTGTCGTTTATTTGAACCTTTTTATTTATTTTTCATCGGGTTTTAATTTGGCTGCATTTAGTATAGCCAAGAGGATGCCATTTTGATAAAACAAACACATTGAGTTACACGTATGCAAATACAAAACATTCTTCTCATTTGCAATTACATTTGTGTTATTCGAATAAATAAACTGAAAACTTGCCGCTCGAAGTACACCGGCTGCAGTAATAATTAATTGCATGCATTTGAAAAGTTTTTTTTACATATTGCCTTTACAGGAATCAATTTTTTGACAATCACAATATTCAACAAAAAATTTATCGCGTCAATTTTTTGTTATATTATTAATTATTTAAGTCATAAAAAGTCAGCACCCACCCTTCCAAAATGAATTAAAATTGCACTACATTTTAGTCTGACTATTCACAAACCGAATTTTAGTCCAATTGAAACCGAAAATCAAAAATTTTTTTTTTGTAGTTATTCAACTAGTACCTAACTATCAGGCACGTAAAAATAAAAGACTAAAATTGTAGTTTAATTTTTAATTCATTTGGAGGGTGGGGGTGCTGGCTTTTATGACCTACATTTAACACTCATTTTCTGATAAATTGATGGGGGTGGGTTACAAAAAGCTATAAACTGAAATAAATACCCGGATGAAATTTGACAAACAAAGAAGAACAATCACATTTTGCAAATGCCGTCTGCTGAGATAGTCGCAGATATAAATAAAAAGTCGCGAGAAATCAGTGACGGTGAATTCGAGCAATGACATCGACACTGAAAGCGGTATGAAATGAAATATCGATTGCTGAAAGAAAATACCTGGAGCAATAAAAGATTAGCATTGAATTTAGCACAAGTGAACAGTTTCGATGAAATATCGGCCGATTTTGATGCGATTCCGGAAGCACGTGTGATATCAAGTTACTCAAAATGGTGTCGGCTTTGAGAAACGAAATAAATAGAGGTGCGCGACGAGAGAAGACTTGCATCAGAGGCAAATCTTTCCAAGACCATTCGCGGGATCGATCGCAGTTTGAAAAGATGAAAATAAATCAGGGAATTGAAATAGCATATAAAACCAAGCTGTATAGAGTTTGCTTCAACTCTAGTATCCTCGTCGCGATTCGAGATGGAACCTTCTGCGGCTTGTCACAGACTTTGGATGGGTGTTTTGAATTTCTTTTTAAAACCGCTCGGATCACAAATCGCGTACAGAAGCCAGTACACGAACCAGAAGTCAAAAAAGAGAGACCAGACGTGACGATTATCTTCAATTTTCTACTGGAGCAGTTCCCATATCTGACTTTTTTTCGTACCAACCTTTTTTTTCTTCTTTTACAGGAAATGACTTTTCCCAAAGCTTGATAGAAATTTCGAATCTTATTGCACATTCTGACCGTTCGAAATTCGCGTCACGAAAATCTCCAGCTCTTTTTACACTTTTAATACAACTCTTTATAAATCACCTCAAATCTTATATTTTGTATACCAAAATGAGGCGAATGAAAAAAAAAAAAAAGTAGGACAAATTTATTGCATTTATCATTGAAGAATTTTCGTCGATAAAATAAAATCCCCCCTTTACCTCTCATAGGTGAGAGTTTTTATCTGATTGGAATGCGTAATGCAATCAAGGTATAAAAAAAATTAGCTAACTGCAATAAGTCATTGCAGGTCACGTTTTGTTTGAGAATTAACTCAAACACGAAATCTTTATGGGCATCTTATCGGATTTGAATGCTAATTAAACCGTAACTAAGTATAGCTGCGGAATATATGTTGTGACTCGGACATAATTATAACAAATGTTGGAACGACAGTTCCTCATGGTGCATTTGAAGTGCATGCATGCTGCATTTCAGATCGACACTGAAACAGTCCTCCTGCGCTCGACAATGCACAGTCATTTGCATACGTCTTGGAATCGATTTGCACGCCAAAGCAAACAACCGCGAAACGACGCTGAATTATTAGCATTCATCAAAACGTCGCTTCGAGTGGAAAGTGGGATACCAAGTGGTCAAACAATTGCGGACTGTGTGCCAAAAATAAAGACAACTCGCGCGCACCAGCGTGTCGGCAATGGCGGGTGGGCAAATTCGCCAAGAAAAATCAACACCGCGTGGTGTTGATATGAAACGAGAGACAAGTTGGCACCCGGACACCGTCAATGGCCACACTCGTGTTGCGGTTGGACAAAACACGATAGTTGCTCTTCATAATTTAATTAATACTGGCGCTTGTCCAGCTATGGTCGCACTACATTTCCATTAATTGCGATTTAGTTGTACGTAAAATTATTTATACTCGCGAATCATTTGTTATCTTAATTAGAGTGTCTGTGCTTAATGGGCCGCGTGAAATATTGATTGAAGCGAAAAGTAAACTCGAAAAAAAAAAGATCGCCCTCTCCGTGAGTTGGACTCGGTTTAACAAAATAAGTGTAATGAAAATGTACAATAATTTGTGTTTAATCTTTAACATGTTTGCAAGCTTATTAAGTCCACTGCTGAGCGGTTGATTCAGCATGAGTAAATTTAATTAAATGAACCTTTAATCTGGATTCTGATACTTTATACCATTTGATAAGAGTTAAATTAGCATAGCACTGAATTAAGCGCGACGTCAGTAGTCGACTTTGATTTGAACGAATTTCTCGAACAAAAATAATGCATCGGTTTCTGTATGTACGCAAAAAGATTATCGTAAAACTTTGTAACAATTCGTCGCGTTTTGTAATCGAGTAATTATGCGAAAGGGTTTAATTCATAATCGAGTAAAAACATCGTCAGTTTCCTTTGGGTAAACTGATGATTTGTTTAACATGTACGATATGAAACAATTTTGGTAGACCGTTAAATTATAATTCAACCGCTAAAACTGGCTATAATAACTTTATGTCGGTCATCAATATTTTACGGATGGATGTAGAACAAATTATCATTAAACCTCATTCATATGCTCGACATCGCATAAATTTTATAAAATATCCTGGCTGTTTCGTGTAACAGAGTGTCAGCAGGATCGTGGGGGTTGTAGTTCAAAGTTTTGTTATCAGTTGAAAAGTAAATTTCAAGTACGTTCTTTTATCTATTATTTCAACGAGAAATCAGATGGACAATTTTCTGTGATTCCATATCCAAAAGCAAAGTGTGTTGCCAAAGCAAATATTGAAATTTCACAACCACCTAGTTACTCTCGGGCCGAATCGCGATCCCCTTGAACCAACACATATCTACATCGTCCACCCTCTCTCGGTTTGAAAAACTGTCATCACCAGTTGTACCATATTTAAAACTGCCTCACATCTGGCACTGCACCTGTCAACGCGCAACATTTCAATCAATTTACTTCTAATAAACCCTAATAATTTTTTTTTTTTTTTGCCTCACCAAAATGTCGGTACCGACATTTTGACATGATTTTATTATTCAACTCATCAATATTTAACATAACAATGTTTTGATTTATACTATAGTATTTTGACAGTTCAACTAGTTATCAAACTGAAAGTTGTACGAGACATGAAATTTTTATTTTCACTTGAATTTCAAATACCATATTTAGCTGGGGAGACGACATTTCCAATTGATTGTTTTTCATCGAACTTCGGCAGAATGATAAAGACAATGCTAAAGGGACAGGGGCGACAATGAAATTCCAAAATCCTCAAAATCAAAAGAAGAAAAATCTCAATTGAACGGCATCGAGAACGCGCAGTTTATTAAACATTTCTCAGCGAAAAGTCTGGGGCAGAAATTCCCAGTGAAATGATCCAAAGAAAAATCGTTCTGCGAAAAATTCCAACTACGTCACCGAAGAGAGACAGGGGCAGAACGTGGGTCGAATGAATATTGTAAGAAAATATAGAGCGAACGCTCGCGCGCGCGAGGGGAGCGGCAGGGAGAAAACGCGCCGTGTCATGACAGAGTGTCGGGAGAACTAAAACACTTTGTAGACGATTTTGAGCGGCTCTTACTATACAGGACGGCAATTTATGTGCGTACAAACACGACGTCTTAATACGAAATACTCATAAAGTGTACGCGGCGCGCGGCACGAAGATGGCGCCAGGGTCGCGCACGGTCGTTTTAATAAGCCCATTATTCGCGGAGATATCGGTTCTAATTGACAGTAAGCCGTTAATCCTTATTTATGGATGCCAACCCTGGTTGCCCTCTCCGACACGCGGGCTGCGTAAAATATCTCGCGGACCTCGATTGATTTACGCGAATTCGCCCGCGAACCATCCTCCTCTCGCTGTATTAACCGTCTGTTACATTTCCGGTCTTGCGAATTTCCCTCCCCGACTGTAATTTCACCTAGACTTTACATTCACGTTACGGATGTGTACGTACGTGTTCGTATGACTAGAAAAATCCAACAGCGCGCTTTATTTTTATACGTTCGACGGCGGGTATCTGATCGACTAGCAATGATCGTCGGGCAAACATCGCGTATTGTTTGATTCAACTTTTATTCCGGTATTATACGTGTATAATAGATTACATCGTGTCCATGGTATATAGACTCTATGAGATTCGCGGGAAATGAAATGGGATTGCGAATTGGCGAAAAATGTCCTTTGCCCTGGGTATATTCGGCGATTGAGGAATCGCACGAGTAATTTTCGGCCAACGGCAATTTTCACGCGGACCAAAGATATAGCCAGCGATATTGTGGAATCAGTTGTTTTTGTGAATTTGTCCGGGCTTGTTTCGTTTTCGAATTGCAGATGGAAGGTCATTAATGGAAACGAATCGAGTATGTTGCAGCGCTCTTAAAATTGTCTATTTCGATAGGAACGACTGTGCTTTTTAATTAGAATTCGAACGATGAAATATTTGTTTGCCGCGAAAATCGTGGTTTCATTCGGGGTCCATGAAAAGTGCTTCGGCCGTGTGCAATTTCGCGAAACAAACACACCGGTAGAGACGCGCCACACAAACCATTTGATAATTATATCAAAATATGTGCACAGAAACAGGCCGAAAGTCAAAGAATTTTTAACGAATGTTAAACAGACGAACGGAGCGACGATGTAACGATATTTTAACAAGGTAACAACTTTGAGGCTTCAAAAGTACAGAGGGCGCTCATGCAGCCCCGACCGGCCGAATTACCGTTTGAGTCGAAATTTATATTTTAATCAATCGTGAACGTCGGTGTGTGCTGTGCGGATGCGCACATCATTAATGCAACACTTGGATGTTTTCACAATAAAACGCAAGATAATGCCGCGTAAATATGGTCAGATCAATTTCCCGTGTTTGCGTAATTCATTTTTATCAGCATGATTAATTTCATTATTATATGGAAGTTTCAACGATCAAAACGAAACTCGATCAACATAAATCAAGCTAAAATTATACGATTCGCGAATGCGCGATTCAAAGGGGAACAATGCGTCATTTTGCTTGGAGCGATTGTCGACAGGTTGACGATATCGTTTCCCTGTTCCCTTGCATTAATTCATCATGCACTCTACTTATATTTATATATTTGTCATTGGAATCAATTCAAATGTTGAAATGAACATTAATTAAAATGTGCACCAGGTTGAATTCGAAGAGGAGAACACTTTTTGTTCAGTGCCTAATTGTTTTGTTTGATTTCACAGCATTGATATCAATGCTGCGTTCCTTCCTTTAATTATTTTCAATTTACCTAATTGCTCTATTTTATTTTTGGGAAATTAACTTTGATATTTGCATTTCCTCTAACGAATATGGGTATTTTTGAACAACAAATTGAACTAATTTTTCGCTTCGCCGGCAACGAATGCTTCAATTGTTAACACATTCTTGCATATTGAAAATTCTTTTCAATTTTAATTGTGATAAAAATACATGAAAACAATTAAACTTCCAGTTGCATCCATTTATCCAAATTTCAAACAGCCATGATGATGTTTACAAATATCAGAGCGTGCATTACTGAACGTGTTCAATGAAAAGCTTTTCTTTTTATTTTTGTTTCGCAACAATGGCGAACGACGGGACGCGCGTCACATTCTTGCATCACACCGGCTAGCTCCGCTAGGGCTACACGCAACGAAAAAAAAAACGAGAGTGCGCGAACACTGTGTAGGCGAGTGCGGAAAAAAATTATATAGAGAGAACAAAAAACTGCCCTGACTGGATAATAGATATATGACCGGCGAATCAGAAAGTGAAGAAATGAAATATAGAAAACGAACAGACGGTAGTTTTCGCACTTTCGATGATGAATGCTCTTTTTTGTTTCAAGAGAAAAATATTATTTCCACCATTTTTTGCCGCCTTTTTTCGGTAATAATGAATTGGCCAGGACCAGTAGTGTCGAAAAAGTATTTCAAAAAAAAAAAAAAGTATCACGAAATTGATTTTTTTTTTAATCGAAGTTTGTTTTTTGAAGAATTTACATTTTGTAAATTGGAAATAATTATAAAATGATTTCATTTAGGTTCATTTAATTATGATGCGTGTGAAATTGCTATCGCCGCAGTGATGCAAAAATAATCCGTCAGACGTCCGAGGGGCAAAAACAACAATAATAATTAAACAGGGTAAAAAACTGTTTTCAACATTAAAAATCAGCAATCTGCCAACAAGTTCTTCCGAACAACGTGTCATTAATGATCCAGTGTAATACTTATACAGATTTAAAACCGTTTTGGAATTGCCATAATTATCGTAATCTTGTGAGCAAAAGCCATTATTAACGCAAATTGTTATTTTCAGCGATCATTAAATACCAATTTGAAAACTGGATAAAAAAAAGTGACCGGCGTAGACCAATCGATGTCTTGTTACGCGAATCATGAAACGAAAATGAAAATCGGATCCGAGGGAGACCAGGATTGATAAGATAACAATTTCAATACTCGAAACCGAATCAAGACCGTTGCATTCACGGTACGTCAGTTGGATGGAAACGTTTTTCTGCGAAAGAAGGCGGGTTCCTATTTATAACTAATAACTCCGTCTTGCAGATAAAACCGAGAGCATTTAAAAGCCGATGGGAATGGAAATTTTCAACTGTTTTGTAAATGGAGGAAGATGCCAAGAAAGTAAAAGTGAAAACATGACGCAAGCAGAAAAAGAGTAAATATTGCGAGCAGAGACGAAGAAGGGGCGAAGAAAAGGACACGATGACGTGAGAGGATGGTTTGAGTCGAAGAAGCGTGCGGGAGAAAAAAAGTGGCCGTTTGAATCGCGACGTCCCCCCGGCAGCTTGACGAGTGCATTGCACGCTAAATGCCGTTTTTTCAAGGGCAGGAGAAAGCTGCGACCACTCGAATGCAAACATGCTATATTAACCCAGTAAAAAGATGTCCGTCTCTGTTTTTTACTGTACGATTCAATTGATCTCATCCGGTTCAGTGAACTATAATGTTTATTCGAATCGACATTTATTTTGGGAACGAATTAACTTGCTTTCAAAAAATAAAAGAAGACGTGAATTTTAGGAAATATTTACCTCAAGAAAGAATATGTCTGGTTAAAAGAAATATTTTGCTCGTAAAAAATGGAAGCTTTAAAACCATTCTGGACACCGAAATCTATATAAAAGTCATAACACATAAATTCACTTCATTCGTCTAAAAATGACTTGAAATGTCAAAATGCCTTCCCTCTCCGTGTTTTTTATTGTACTTTTTTTATGACATTTGTGAAGTATATGTAATTGATGTAAATTCAATGCAAAACGAAAATAATAAAAGCTCACGTTCATGTTGAAGATGAATGTAAACTTTGGAAGTTAGCATAATTTGGATAGCGAAATGAGATCTTATGTAAAACGTACTTTCATCTAGCAAAACAATCGACAATCGGAATTAATATTTCAACGGTAGCGATGTCCACCGACTTTCCTCAATTTTCCATGCAAAGTCCGATTATAATCCCAGATTGCCCGACAAACCACACATCTTATCCAATAACAATGCGTTTTGTCTTTCATATTTATTCGATTGCCGAGTTTTTTTTATTATTAAAACAAACATTCAATGCAAACGAGCCCAACCATGTACACAAAAAAGCATAAAAGTTTCGATGGAAAATCGATTCTTTTATTTGCCCTGATAATCAGCGAAAATAAGATGTTTCTGATTTACTTTCGTATGCCAATAAATTCGCCGGCAAACTTTTACTGCAGCTTTTACTGTCCGGGCAACATTTCTGCAACGTTTCAGTTTGCGTTTTTTTTTCTCTCTCTTCTCCCTTGATCTTTTTGTTCTGATCTGCGGGCGTGTTTCTTCACCGGCGAGTATCACGATCTGAGACCGGAAGTCGTTGTGAGAGGCGCTCGAGAGGCACGTCTATGTCGTCGTCTATGATTCCCTTCGCCCGGCTATTGAGCCGACGAGGCAAAGTGCCAACTTCCGAGAGAGCAACGTTGATCGGCACGATTTGAACAATCGAATTTCACCGCCAAATTATTATTGAACTCGCAACACGTTAGAGGTCATCGCGCGACCATCATCATTGTCGCGGCAATTCCCTCTTCGCGACAAACTCTGCTGACTCAATTATGATGCACCGTCGGCGTTTCAATAACCGTAACCGGGCGAGCCCAACGATGTCATTTCACATCGGAACACGCTCGTTTTTCATAATTATGTTATTATACACTTCGCGAGACGACGAGGGGGCCGACGGATCCATTCGATGACAAGATATGAAGTCGTTGAGGAAAAATAATGAATTTGCTACTGAAAAGGAAGGAAACGAGATGTGAAAAAAGAAATCATGATTCGATGGGGGAAAACTGCGCCGAGTTCTGAATGAGTTTTTGTAATTCGTTTTACGTGTGGCCGTCGCGCGATTCGATGAAGATTGTACCGAAAGTTGTTTTAATTCCCGACAGGGGTTTTGTAACATTCTCTTTTTTTTCAGCGAAATAAAAGTGGGTAGGAAATTTCGCGACAAAATTAAAACTAATTGCCGCGTTACTGCCGAATGAAGTTTCTAATGATTGTTAAATATCAATGGCGTTATTTTTCAAGTTTTACTTTTCTTTGAAACGCACAGTTTCCATTTGATATTTGCTATGCAAATGCACAACTATGTACTTACGAAAACAGAGTCGAAAATCACTTGTTAGCCAATCAACACTTACCTAAAACAAACAGAGGAAAAAAATTGATTAATAATTCACATAGAATATCACAAGGGTATGGTACAACTAAACAAACATGATTTATAGAAGTGCTTTATCCACAATCCAATTCTATTGTTTACCATTGTCGTGTTCAATGTGTTCAAGCCTTTTATATTGTCGATACATTTTCGGAATTAGGAAAAACATAAATTAATGATATTGATCCGCAACTCGACAGACGAATTTCCATTCATTTAATTCAGCACACAATTCCAACTCGCACCGCACACGCACCGAATAAATCAGCGAAGCTGTGATTCGTCAACGAATTCCTGAAATGCTCCCGCTTTGTAAATAAAGCGGCTTTGTCGTTATCTTCATTATTTATCTTGCACGTGTTACATGAAAAACGATAAATAACGACGCACGTCCACGCCCGCGCGTTGACGTCTTAAAAGCCGGCAAACTGTTTTAAACTGGGCAGGCATTTTTTTTATTCATATGCGCAAGCACGAAAAGCACCGCGCCATCTTTCGTCGGATTATCGCTCTTTGTGTGACGAATGATTACGCGGCGCCAAACTCATGTTTCTCGCTTTTGGCCCCTAAAGCTTTTAATAACTCGACGTATTTGATACGAAAATATGCTCGTCCACTTTTATGTCCGAAAATTCCGTTTCAACACTCTTATGGGCAGCGCAAAATATTTCAGACCGTCGAAAATATCATTTAAAGAACCCGACTGCCCCCAACCCACACGCGTCCCGCTGGCTTTGACCGAAAAAGAAAGTGCTCCAACTGGTATATTCTGCGCCCGAAATATATTGAATGTGACAAAATAACATGATTGATGTTGAAGGAGTGTACGCTTTCATCGGAAATAGAATTTTTATTATTATTTTTTTTTCAGACGATGATATTAACTTGCTATTCTCAACACTTATGCACAGATCGATGAAAACTCTATTCAAAACGCGACTCATTCATTTTGAAACAATTTTCATCCAATAACTGTCATCATTGATTAATGTTTAACATTAATCAATGATAACAACTTTCTTTTCATTGAAAAGCATTTTTTGGGACTTCTGCAATTGCGCCGATCTAAAAAAAGTAGATAAGAATTCTGCGTTTAGAATTAGGCAGTTGCGCCGAATCGAATAAAATTTTTTTTATAAAAACGAACCAGAGTTTAAAAAACGTCTGTCAATGGCTATTGTATTTTTTTTTTTTTTATAAAAACGAACCAGAGTTTTTTAAAAACGCTGCTCGAAATTATTTTTCGACGCAATTGCATACATATTTTTAGGATTTCAGCGCAATTGCATGGGTGCAGAATTAGGCGGAACTGCACATGGATTTAGGTGCTACATATAGAATTATCTCAGCCGGCGCAATTGCATATCACCCCTTTTTTTATCTTTC
Source organism: Trissolcus basalis (assembly GCA_025266255.1). Taxonomy (NCBI): domain Eukaryota; kingdom Metazoa; phylum Arthropoda; class Insecta; order Hymenoptera; family Scelionidae; genus Trissolcus; species Trissolcus basalis. The sequence goes on from JAAMPD010000790.1 coordinate 17,321, forward strand.
ACTTTTTTTCTTCTCAATTTATCATCCGCGTTGACCGAATTTTCCAGCGAAAAAATTTGGATACTCACGATCTAAAAAAGAACAATATCAATTCCACTAGATATCGTCACAAAAAAGAAATTTTTTTGCAACAAAAAAAAAGTGATGAAATTTTATTGAAAAAATGTCCAATAATTAGGAAATTCAGTTAGTTAATATTCGACTGGTAATAGGTAAAAAGCTGTAGTAAATTTTAATTAACTAGCTAATAATAATAAATAAAATGATAATGAATGCCGGACAACCGGACTGCTGTAAATTTGGATTGCTTAGTGGAGCCGGTGGAAAATATTGGGTAAATAATAAATGGTAACGTTAGGACAAAAATTTTGAAAAAATAATGGGTTCCCACACATTAGCAAGTTGTGCAATATAATCCCGTTGGATGAAATTAACGGTGGAAACAAAATGTTAATATGGCGAAACGAGTTTGGTGGACGTCGAAAAAGCTTCCTTTAATCAATAAATAAATATACGTTCATTTCTATAGATGATAAAAAAAATACATTCGTTAAAAATGTATGCAAAAATGTATTAATAATAAAAGCCGATAAGGGAGAAACGGTATTCGCAACCGATAATACGGGTTTACGCGAGTATATCGCCAACGAACAAATAACACCCAGATTGTACTTGTCAAGGAAGCTCCGGCTTAAGCGTGTTTTCCCTTATGACGTACGGTTTAGCTCGTGGAGTATTACACAAAAAATCGATCTGATTATTTTAACAAAGATATGATGATTGCGGGACTCGATAAAGCATTCGCCATGTTTGCTGACTCGGAAATTCATTCACTTTCATCCCAACATACTTTGAAATGTAATGAGATTTTTAAATTATTAAACCGACTTGACTTATGGCTTTCATTTGCTATCTGCAAAAAGGATTCGTAATCAAGTCGTAATCAAAATTGAAAACGTCAAATAGTATTTCGCGCCGAGCTGAGAATGATACTTTATTTACAAAAACTTTGTCTACGATAATGAAACGATGAAATTCTATATGAGAACCTACCCCGAGAATAGCTCAATGTAAAAAGTATCGAATAAATCATTAACAAAATTGCATTAATTATTTCTTCGTGTCCTAAATACATATACAAAGTTAAACTGGCTAAATATATTGAAAGAACTGATGAAAAAGTAGGACACTAATTATTTATCTCTTAAAATTAAATTTATTTTCACACAATTTTGTTATCCTGTAACAGCTGTAACATACAATAGCGGATATCATTTCAGCAAATATATATTGCAAATGCAGTCAAATGGCAAACTCAAATTTGAATTTAAAAAACCAATTACATGAATTCTATCATATTTTGTATTGGAGAAATTTTTTTTTTATAATTGCAAAAATAAATTTTGTATTTACCAATGGTAATACTTTTGATTGCAAATTCATTTTGTAAGTGATGATAAATCGAGGTAACCAAAATTCGGAGTGCCTCTGATATTTAGCAATCACGAATTTCTGGACAACGTGTGGCTAATCATACACTGGTGTCTGTTGGTGTTATAACATATATATAGCTCCGTGACAGCAAATTGTTAGCTAAATATCACGAAGCGATGTCGTCATGTGTTAGAGAGCAAATACTTGGATTCAAGTTGTATGTTGGCAGTAATTATGTCATGCATCACAAGCGCCTACGTCAGAATATCCTCGGAAAACTGTGTATTTTGGTTTCAAATAACAAGTAAACTTGGACACTGGCGTGCACGAATCAGCCGTCATAATTTTGTCACTTGCATCGGTGATTTCATATTTGAGTTCCGTTCGATCCCAACTTTGGTACAGACAGCACGCAAAATCAAAATGAGTTACAAAGAAACACAATTTGCGTTCCACTACGTTTATTCAAATTACAATTGTTACTATCACAGCTGAAGGATCCAACTAAAGTTTCGCGCAAAATCGTTTTAATTTCAATTTTTCTTTCGCGCTCGCTGAATTATAATAATTAGTTCCCATAGACATCAATAATAATAACTGTCATTAAAAAGCAAACTGTGTAAAAGTTTTGGGTGCAAAAAACAGTTTCCTAGTTTTGCTAACTGCAAAAACTTACAAAAACAAACGAATGACGAGTCAAGAACGTGGGTACAGTAACTTTTTTAACTCCGAATCGTCGGGAGCTGCATGTGACACGGCTTTTTTGTATTCATTCAGTGTTTAATAAATTATTCATTTTGCATTTGATGTTTCTCGTTATACTCGCTCTTGACACAATCGCGCGCGAGGGCGTAAAGTGACAAAATGCACTATTGACCTGAATTCGCGTTGAATGACATTTTCCCCATTAATTTAATTATGTTCGGTTCGACAAAGCGGCACGTTATGACGGCGCGAGTCTTTGTTTGTTATTTTCTTGAAAAATAAAGCGCTTTTTATCCGACGCGCGGTATTATAGCAAACGAGTGCCCTAACTTGAACGTGCTGGCGACCATTATCATTGTTGCACCCGTCATTATAATGCTGGGCTATGAGTTCCCATCAAGATGGCTCTTGTACTTTAAGCCGGTTCTCTCAAAAACTCGAGGTTACGCTGTGCTCTCTTCAAAAGACTTTCGCACGATGAACACGCTCGGATTAAACGTCATCTCTTTTTTTTTCGCAATAAAACAACACAAGATATTTCAACTGGCCTTTTTTTAACGGTTCGCGGAAATTCGTTGCTACGTGGAATACCGTGTTAGCAAATTCGATACAACACTCGTCGCACGATTGATGGCATAATTCAATTTTTGGTCAACGCTTATTTGCGCCAAAGTTAGAAGCTTCCTGGGTGGCTTTTTTTTTTTTGTTAAATCTATTGATTGAATATACTAAAATGGGAGTAGCTATTATTATTGCATTTATATTTCAATTCGATCAATATTTTTAATCTTTTGATTTGTTTCTTTTCATTCTTTTCGTTTAAATATTTTTGTGTGTATTTCATTGATCTGAAGTGGGTTTTTATATTTTATCTCATACCAATCAGTAATCAAATATTTGAATTTTGCGATAAAAAAAGATGAAACCACGTTACTAAATAATTTATAACTGCCCAGAATTTTTTGATTGATCAGATTTTCCATTTGAAAATTGAATTCAAAATTGGAACACTGATGGAAATGTCCTTTTTATTGTCAGCATTAATGAAAAATGGATTTCCTTTGAAATTGTCAAAATCCAATAACCACCGAAAATGAGATTGATTTCCTCGTGAAAACGTAAAAATTCAAAACCTCGGAATAATATAATCCTTTTTTATTCATAAGCGTCAAAAAACGAGTTCTTTTTATACGCTCAGAGCATTGAAATGCGATGACGAATAAAAAACATTATTTGGAAATTTCGCTAATACCGTTCATCAGAGTAACCGATAAAGCATTACAGAATCGATTTCCCATGCGCACTAAACAAAATTGGAGTCGCCGCAATTTCAATCAATTTGATCACAAGGGGTGTACTTGATTCTCGAACTGGTTCGAGTTCGAAACATCAAATGAAACAGCAATTGTTTCATTATCCGATTGCGCGGCGAGCAAATTCCATATGAATTATGCAATCGAAAGCGCGCGAACACAGCAACTATATTTTTCACGTGATACTGCCACGTTATTCGAGGAAGTTTTTGGACAGGAATTGGCGTCACCTTGATTGAGTTACTGCCTTTTCCCTCATTTTTCGATTAAAAAAAATTTCACGTCATATGAGTTCATTTTTCATTTTCTTCTGGTTCAACCGTTCCTTATATTTTAAAATTTTAAAAAAGCCCAGAAAGTTAATAAAAACATCAAAAACAATTTTTTTTAATCTACAATATTGAAAATATATTTTAATAATTGTTTATAGAGTTTTTAGAGTTAGCTCGTGGCAAATTTAATTGTTCAAAGTTTTAAACCATAGAAACCATGGAATAAAATTTGTTCAGTATGTCAATGCATGACATACAACTTACAAGCTGAAAGCTTTAATGGGTTCGACATGCAGCGCATCAAAACCTACAAACTACTCGAATTTCTGTTGACTCGTATGAAAATAATGAAGACTTGTTCAATGCAGCAGGAAAATTGATTGATCTACATTTTTTGTGGCCGTTAGTGCAATCATTTCATCCTAAAAAAAAGCTGTCTTTGTTGTTGGAGGTTTCATGTCTATAAATGCACGATTGCGTCACTTTTAAACGCGACAATCCGATTGATATATATCTATCCTGTATTTCGAAGGCACCGCAAAATGTTATGTAATTAACAATGCGTTAACTCAAATTAATTACACCTAATTATTAGATCTAATTCGATAACAATGCACGTCTGGATTATTACGAAATATACAATACTGAATAGTTTATGTACAAACAATTATAATGGAAAACAACCGCCATAATCGCTGTGATCAATAATTTACGCGAAATAAAAATATGTATTATTAGTTCTCTGGGCACAGTGCGAAATTAATTGCACGATGAATTACTTATGGAACTTAATTGAAAATTGCAGTTATTAGTTTCGGCATTACGATGCATGAGTTAGAAATGGGAAACGCGGCCCGAGCCGTTTGATATTTTGCAGACTTATGATGATTAAAGTTGTTCCAAGCTATTCGATATTTCGCCCTTTTTAATGGATCTTTTTGTTTTCGTTTCCTTTTTTTTCCTATTCAATTATGCACTTTGATCTCGCGATGTTTACTTCTGTAACATTTATAAGTCAAGTGAAACAAATTCGTTCATCAGCTGAGTTAATTGGAGCCTTTCTCTCAAAGATCTTGTGCAATGCCATTCTTCAACGTTGCTTGTTAATTTTGAATATCAATTACTGCGTTTCAATCGATTACACCAAAATTCAACGAGCGAAGCAACAATTTCAGAAATTCGTCAGACGCAAGGAAAAAAGGCAGTGCATTCCATTTTTATTTTATTCATGAATGCATTACAAATAATGAAAATTAAAATCAATTAGAGTTATTATGACCGGTGGAAAACATAAAATTTGACGAGACAAATTTTCTCGTCGAATAATTAATGTGATTTAACGAGCATATAGAATAATTAAAGGGGTAATGAATAGACGCGAACCTTTGCTGCATTTTAGCATTGGCCGTGCAGCTGGCTAAAATGTTATATACGAGTAAATATTATCGCAAAGGGATAAAAAATATATTGTTTGAATTAATAAATGTGCATAAACTCGAGTTTACAATTTCAATTTGTAAGCGAATTAAATATATTTGCATGAAATAACAAACTTGAGATAGAAATATTGAAATGCAAGACATAACTTATATAATACAAATGTATAACTTTGTACAATTAAATTGAAAACACATGCTTGAATTTTAATGCCACAGCGGCTGAGTGTAGGTGACCTTTTCAAAGAACTATTTACGAGCTTCGTGTAAGTTAAATTATCTCAATGAGCTTTTAAAGTGCTTTATAAAATATCATACAATCAAATATAAAATCACACATTTCTAATATTTATTCCCTTTACAATTCGCAACGCACACAAATTAATTTAATGTTTCAACAATAATGATGTTTTCAAAATGAAATTAACAATTACTGTTTCATTTATGTTCCGTTTTATCTAACATTCATCAAGTTACCTTTATCAATTATGTCCAGAAAATGTCAAACGTTCTGACCATTATTTTTAATCTCGAACGTATTTCACACCCCTGCAATTTTTTCTGACCAAACACAATTAAAGGGATTAGGGTGTACGAAAATATGCGGTTGAAATGCGGTTGGAGATTTCGGCTGAGTAAATCGTGTTTTTACCGATTATATTGCTAAGCGTTTTTCGCGTCAGCTGTGGGACGTTTGTTGCCGTCCGATTGGGTGTAGCCATCCAAGCACGTCAATTCTTTAGCGAGGTTGTAACAAGTCGGGGCATGTACAAACGTGAATCATTATGCACTTTTGTATATGCGTACTTAACATCACGCAAATGTTTAAAGATGACACACATCTTGCGTGAGGAGAGGGGATGGGAGGGGAAGGGGAAGGGGGCGACGAGCAACTACAGAGGGTGAAGTGCAATCGATCGTTATACTGGCGAATGGGAAGTCAATTTTCTCACACGACATCGATTCCACAATTCGAGATAGGTTAGCCAGGACAAACCACCGAAACATTTTTCGAAATATAATTCTATCACGTGTACCTTGTAAAATATTGCAAGTTTTTGTTCAGATCAATCAATCCTGCTGTTAAAATCGTACAGATTGGAACTAGACCAAAGTTCGAAAATAAAAATAGGTTAAATATATCAGTGCGGAAATTTGTCAGGATAAAAAAAATTAACATTTTCTGGACAGTGAACGCAATAATGTTCAATCAAACTTTTTCTTGGACGAGGACGAGGTTTCTGTTGGCGGCGTGGAATTAAAATCAATCGATCGAACGGTTTGGCGCGCGTAATGGCCCGAGTCACGAAACTATTCGGTAAAGTCGATGGCTAATGGATTAGGATTAGGACACGTGTTTACGCGAGTCGACTACGCTTATATACATCCTTTTCTCTCGCTCTCGTGCAATTTTTCTTACGGCCCGCTGTGTTTGCTTGTCTCCTTCACTCTCGCGGAGATCAAATTAGGCGGACATGAAAAGGGATCGTGTGCGCAAAGGTTAAACGCGATATTCGTGGCTATTATGCCGGTTGTCGTGACTGTACGACTTTCGCGAAACGGATTATGGGAGTTGCACTTTCTTTCCACTCTTTTGTTACCTGCAGATGAACAGCATTGTTACAGTGACTTTGTTGGCGACTCAAAATTCTTGTACTATTCTTTCATTCATGAAAGAACTGCCTCTTCAATTCTTAAACTTCTCGTGTACAATAAAATCAAAATTACATCAGGGCTGAACAATATCTTGAAATAAAGATTTGAAACGAATTTGTATTTTTGAAATTGTATTTGTTCATTTCAAATAAAAATATTTAGCAAATGAATTTAAAATACAAAAAAAAACTTTGATGTGAATATACAGTCAGTTACTTTTATTATGTTAGTTATTTGGATAAAAATGTTGATCATCCTTGTACATTTAGTTAGTTTTATTTTTGCAATATAAATTGGTTCATTTTTGTGCTTTTTTATTTTTTGTTATATTTTTTTGAATGCGTTTAACCTTTCCATGAAAAGTATGTGAGGAATGTCTAAGTAGTTGTTTTTACATGTCCTTAAATACTTGGAATTATGTATTATTTTGTCCAGCCCTGAATGAAATGTTTCATTTGTCATCAAAAGGACGTTTAAACATTTGAGCCGAGGTAATTATAAAATTATTGCGTTCCTGCAGCATCGGGTCGAGACATTTTTAATTTAAAACTGTTTGCTCAAAAACCGGATATCAAAGAATATCCCCTTGTGTCCAGAAGTCTCATAAACGGATTAAAGGATATACGATTAATTGCTAAAGACTTTAAGTAGATAAAATAAACACATACGATGCATAAAATGCTGAGCGTACACAAAATTAATCCTCAAACTAAAAACATCATTGAAGTCCGTTGCAAAGACACGAAGAGCCCATGTACATATTGAAATTGCAAATGTTTTAAAGAGCAAAACTTTTAACATAATCATATTATTCGTAACAAATGGAAAATGAAAATGATATTCCACCCTTCTTACATTTTAATTTGCAATTTTATTAGTACATACTTCTGTGCAGCTTTGGCTTAATTACATAAATATTCATAGCTCATAATCTCGCGCAGTTGTGTAACTATTAAACAAAATTATCAAAAACAAAATAAAGATTCGAACCAATTTGATTTGTATAAAGTTTGCATGATGTTTTCCATTCGTCAAAGTCCGCGAATGCACATCATAACGAAGCGCTGCTGAATGGTTGCCTGCGTCTTTCATGCAATTTGCGGAAAAATAAATCACAGGTCGCTTTTTTTTGTTAAATTAGTCAAAACTCTAATTTACGCAAGTCCCTACCATTCAGATTCTAAACTTTGGTATTTAATTGGGATTCAATATGATTAATGCTGGCAAAAGCTCCGCGGCGCTCGAATAATTATATTTGAAGATGTGAAGCGACGATCAATTTCATTGGCCCGCACCGAGCTACCACTTTATCCTTGATATTTTTATCGCACATAAAAACTCAGTGGACACATTGAATTATTGTTTTACAAAGGCATTAAAGTAATTGAAATAATGTGTAAGCTAGTTTTTAGCTGCGCGCAACAAACTTTCTGCAGCGGACAGTTTAATGAATAATCCACCTTGCGTCCTCGTCCCCCGCCTGAACTTCGATGTGTTTCCTAGCGCACCTTTTATCAGCCTTTTTAATTAAACGCTACATGTCGTTCGCTATATCTTACGCAAAGTTTGCCAACAATTAAACCGTATTCGCGAGTTCATAATTAAAACGCTTTTTGTATCAACATGTTTTTTTTTGCCATCATAACAGACCGCACGCTACGCGAGCCATTATTAATTTTGTTTTTTCCTTCACTACTTTAAACAAACTGGATTTTTTACGGGACTATATTTCAAATGAATTATTCTCAAAAACGGCCTAGTTTGCACTTCAATTCCGCCAAGTGGAAAAATAATTAACCGTTTAGCGCGCGATTCCTTTCAAGAGACCAAGTTTATACGGTGCGCTGTTAAGGTGCAGCAGAATCCGTTAGTCGAGATTTCAGCGACAATTAAACCGCGCGATCGCCACCGTAAAATTCGTATCTGACAATATAAGGACGACGCGTCAGTATCGATAATTTTTCGTCTTGAAATATCATTCAATCAAGTTAATGCTCACCCACTTGAGCCCCTATTACCAATCCTTCTAACCGGAACTAATTGACAAGAGCGTTCTTAACGGATGCTTAACGAGAATTTAATGCGATACATCGGCGACTCCTCCGCGCTTAACAATACTAGAGGCTTCATTTCTTTTCCGGTCGCTCTTCCATTTGCCGCGGAGTAATCGCGATAATCGGATTAACGAAATTAGTGTAATGTTGCAGCAACAGGAAAATAAGGATTCGCAACTACAAAAAAAAAAAAAAGATGAGATTTTGCCTCGACGATACCGCCTTGGATAATGACTGCGACTTCCTTTAATTGTATTTACATAAATCTTATTCCCGTTTTGTTTGGTCGGGCGCATGAATGGAAAGGTCTTCGGTTAACGAGATTTGAAAGACCATTTTGTGTAGTTACGTAAACTTGAGTATCCTGTTGTTTATAGTGTTGCTACAATTCTGCAGATTAGTTGTAAACAGCGACGTTCCGCGAAATTATACAAGAGTTTAGATATACTTGGGATGAAATTATTTTAGGAGTTTCAAATTTCAAGACACGAGCATCACCTTAACTTGAGATTAGAATTATTAATTTTGTCGGAAAGTTTAGTTGAAAAGACATTTGTTTTTGCGCTGTAATAAATTTAGATAAAGTGAAAGTTCAAGTGTTCGTCTTTCCCACGTTAATGAATTAAATAGTGACAAGCGGAGTCTGCTGATTTCATTAGAAGCAAAATTAAGTACAGTTTTTTTTTTCAACAATTGATGAAGCGGCCCGAGAGAACACTGTTACAAGTTACAAGCTTGTACAAGTTGCTCAAACCTGATTTTCTACTTCAATTAAATTTTTTTATAAATGAAAATTACATCTATAACGATTGGTCGAACACAACAATGTTCGGAAGAGAAGTTTAACCAGCGGGCGGAACAGTCGTTGTAGACTATTTAAAAAAATTAATTAAATCAAATGTATTCTTGGAATTTAAATTTCCAAACGAATTGAAAACTAGGGCATATATGAATTCACAATTCATCTAATGACAAACACGTGACACACCAGCACATCTCCAACAAAGTTCATGAATAAGTTACACCGGACTACTTGGTTTCCGTCGGTTCAATTGGATAAAAATGATCGATCCGAGAAAGAACATCAAAAATGTAAGAAAAGCTTACGCAAATAAAAATGTAAGTCCTTGGACGTGTCTAATTCGCAGCACAGCTGCGGCAAGGGTCAGGAGGAAATTATAACTGCCGACTTCTGAGAACCGTTCGAAAGCTAATTATTATTTGCGGATGCATTTTTATCATTCGCGTGTGCAGGCTGAACTGCAGCCGGTATTTTATCCTGTCACGAAGGACGTCACTTATAATAGAAACTCATCGTTAAAAAATTAAGCTGCCCCGGCCGACAATGTTTTCGCGAAAGCTGGCATTAATTAATTTGAGAATGGACCGCACTTGAGGGTCGAGTGAAGCCATTCGAAATCGAACCGTACTTTTTTTTTTTTTTTTTTTTTCATTTCAATTAGATTCGAGTGCACCGCTACTTTGGATTCGTACGCAAAATAACGGGATCAAAATACCATAAGCTTTTCAACAAATCACTCGGGCGAATTCAAATTCAAGCACTCAACATTTTTGCCGGAGAAAAGTTACAGAGAGCCTTTAATGCTCGGGGACTTGGCGCGTACTTTGGGATTCATGATTGATCGTGCTTCGATGTTTTGTCAAACTCGTGGGCAAACAAATCAAAATATTCCGCGCGTGCTTAACAGCATTATCATAGGCTATCAGCACACGTCAACATGACGAATGACGCTTTCGCAAACTAGGCGGATCCAATAATACTGATAAAGAACGTGAAATTGCGTAGAGCTGGTCAGAGGCTCGTTGACTGATCGTACGCATTTTGCAAAAAGTTATAGTGCGCATATTTTCAATCCTTTTCCAAGTTATATTACCGGTACACTCCCAGTATTTTCAATCACTGTTTTTCTGTGGCTTGTTTTTGTTTATTGTTTTTTTTGTTTTTTTCATTACATTTTTATTGAGCTATAGTGATAAAGAGTGACGAATGGAAACAGAAAATTCAAGCACCAGAGGATGGGCTCGGAGGCAATTGAGAAGCAACATTTTCTATTTCTGGATTTTTTGAAGTGATTTCAATTGTACTAAATTGAAATTTGCAGTATATTTGAAAACCTCTTTTCAAGTTTCCTTTTATAACGCTTTCCTGATGCTAACATCATTTTGGTTTGATGCGTTCATTCGAATTTTATTAGCTTGTTCTAAAGTTGCAATGCTGCTTTATTTGTAACGACACTTTTTCAAATATCGAATCATTATTATTCTATCAACTTTTTGCTGATATAAAAAAAAGCCCTACAATGAATATAGAAAATGAAGTACGTTAAAATGTTCAATCGACTTTTCACCAATTTACATATAATACGTCGCTATTATTGTACAATTTACAATTCCAATTTTCATATCAATTTTACTCAAACTTCCACTTCGCGAGATAGAAATTTTTTTCTAAACGAATATAATATATTGTGATATTTCACCGGTAAATAGAATAATGCAAAAAACTAATACCACACTTTCTGATTTCAACACGAAATTGAGATGAATAAAAGTCGTGTCAAAAAATATGGGATATAAGGTGTTTCGCAACACTTATCTCATGGAATCAATTCGATTACAAGAAGAAACTGTTGTAAGCAAAACAGTGATTACCAAAGGTTAGCAATTTGTAGAAAAAAATGAGAAAAAAATCTGCATGTAATCCTAATTTCATTTCAATAAACGGTAACTTTCATAGCGTTCGAACTTTTTCCTCGTTGCGTTGTAAGAAACAATTGTTAATGGCCGGCCTCATAGTGAAATAACGACCAGTCTGAATCATCAAACCATATTTTTCCCACTACGAAAAACAAAGGGCCGGGTCGTAGACAATGAGTTTCGTATACAATAACACTTTTGCCCCCATCGACACCTGCGAATAAAAATCGATTTCAAATCATAATAGCTTTGTAATTAGACAGCTGCGAGAATCATCGTCCGAAATTGTTCGATTAGCGATCTACTTTTCATGGCGTTGAATTTACAACAACAATAAAACTGAATTACAATAGGCCGAAACGTTAAAGCCTCCCAGAATGTATCATCGATCGCGATAACCAAAACCATTTCAGTTATTGCAATCATAATTTTCCTTTACGTAATGTTGTATATAAATCTCGGTTGAGCGAAATTACGTAAAACAGCTCGTGCGATGAAAATTAATCAATAGACTTTTTTTTTTTTTGTACTCTCCCTCCATCTTTTTTCCGTTCGATTGGCCAAGAAAGTTTTCAACGATGCTCGACAAATTTACGTGCACACACACAGACACACACACAAACCAGTGCCATGAATAACCGGCACTGCTCAACGAAACAAAACATTGTTTGGCAAACAAAATATATGAATGATATCAGCGATTAATTCGATGAACAAACGTCGCGACAAGAGAGCGCGCTCAGCTTATGTCATCAACTTTCATCTGCCGTCTGAGGAGGTAGCGCTCGTCACCTCCATTCGTGGGAAACCGTTTTCTTCTCCGCGAGTGACGATAAAGATCACGGGTCAAAAAGATCCGGTGTCTTCCGGCTCGGAGCACAACCCGACTAGAAGATCAAAATAAAAGTTTGCCGGCGAGCGCTGCATCGCAAACACCCAAAGAGAAAGACATGATACACTGCTCTCGGCTGGCGTTGCGCGCTTCCGAATCATCGCAAAAATGGTACGCGCACCTACGCGGCCTCACAAACAGGTGTTTTCAGACCAACGCAAAAACGGCCATTCAGAGGCTCTGCCATTCGTAATCATTGCTCACATCATGGTGTCAACAACCTTTCAAACCTGATGACCTTTTTTTTCCTCTCTCGGTATAAAAAAAATTGCTCCAGAAACGTTTCCTCGCTTTGATTTTGATTACCAAACAAAATTTTAATTACCGTTTTAATATTCGCTTCATTTGAATAACTAAATAATTTTGTCATATTTATTCAGGTTGAAATGAAAGCATTCAATTGGTTGTAATTTGTAAACTCTTGCATCCTCTCTTTTTAATGATTAAACAAAACATCGAAATGTAAAATGAACGGTACGGTTAGATTGATTTTCTTTCTCTGTCAATAATTAAACATTACAGGATTGGTAACAGACAGATGGGTAAACAAACAATTTTTACATCCGACTGAATAAAGCTATCCCGTTCAATCAACTAAAAAGACGTTCATTCCGCTACGCACATACTATCAATCCACCTAAAACAAATGTCAGTGCGTTGCAACTTTATTTCAATTCATTTGTCTGTGATTGGATTCGATTTATTTTGTGCTTTTTCTTTTTTTTTTTTTAACGACCAAGCTGCGCTAAATAAATTCACTTTGTTGTAATAGCGATAAGGATCAGTGGCGCGACAAAATGCATCAATTCGAGCACCCGTTTTGCAATCCACAATTAATGTCTTGAAGCGAATACATTAAAAAAGCCGTGAAAAGAACCGATAAACAACCGCGAGGTTTGTTTGAAAAGCGACTTTGTAAATTACAATACTATCGCACTGAAGGTAGAGAAAAAAAATTAGAAAGAAAAGAAAAAACAACGTTACTGATGATCGTGGAGATAACGATTGCGTGTTTGACATCTTACTTGAAGACACCTGTAAGAAGCTCCACCCGTCGAACAAACAATTTTTATCAACTCTTATCGACCTTGTTCTTCCTACTTCCGGTTCGTACCGTCGTTATTCGCACGCTTTTTTGTCTCACTTCTTTTTGAGGCAGGCGGGTTTGCTCGCACTCATATTAGTGCACACGATAGTGCTCGAGTATATTCGAGTGTGTGAGTACGCGAAGAGAGGCCTTTTGTGCAGCGGGATAAAAAGAGGAAGTGGGAGGATGGATGCGCGGTTTCCGGCAGCGCGACGAAGACGAAACGCCCGGGTGGTTAAAAACCGGCGACTCGGAAACTAGGGTACTGCGATACATCGTTACAAAATGTACAAGGCTACATCAAAGTCTCGGAAATGTAGCTCTGGGCTTGGCACTCGCGGCTCGATAGTTGATGAATATGTGAAAGGGCCTCATGGTCTCGAGCACACGCCTCATTATTTATTTGCACGGATTGTCAATCCGGCGTCTGTCTCTCTCACTTCGTTTTTTTTTTTTTTCTGTAACAAACGTATGTAAATTCGTTGACGAAGATCGTTGACATCCGTTCTGTTGGTACGATCAATTGATAACCAGACAGATGCAAGTCTGAACAGAATCATTTTCAAAATTTCGAATTTCGCTTAATCTCTTTCAAATCAGCCGGACGAATTTTCCGAACACGCACTTGTGAACTTCAGTTGAGTGGAGTTTCCGGTCGCCGAACAATGCGCTGCGATTTCAGTGAGGTCGTTTGCGATTTAACCAGATATCAAGATGTTTTCGGAGGGCTGAGTATGTGCTTTCGTCGCAAAAGCCAAAGGCCATTTCATCCCGAGTCAAAATTTCAATTCAAACTTTTACTTTAAACCAATTAACGATTTTTCTTTCTTCTATGAGAAAAGAGAGAGAGAGAGAAAATAACCTTTTCTTTTTTATTTGAACAATAAATATTTTCGTTAAAACTGCGGAGTTTGTTTCAACGCGCGAGTACAAGCATAACTTTCCACAAAACACTTTTATCTTCGTCGTTTATTGTTGGCGAGACAGAAATTGTAAACAAGGTCCTAATTAAAATAATTTTCATTAATCAGAGAAATAATTAGAACCGCGAGAGTCGGATGACGAGCGAAACAAATACTACGAACGCACCGCTTCATCTAAAAGCAGAATTAAACAGATATTAAGACTGGGCACAAATGCAGTCGCGCGGCCTTTTGTGACAGAACGACATGCATCGTGCTCGTTCACTTTCTCACACACGCGCACTATTTTTGCCCACTCTGGGCAGCAAAGTTGAAGTAATATTAGTTTTAGAAGTAAAAAGTGCATTGTGCGCTTTGTCAGAGACAAATTCTGCACCTGTGTAAATGTAAACATTACTCACAGGGTTACGCTATGTTAGCTTAGACACGTTTTTGTATAATGTATGAGTAATTAACATCGTGTAGATATATGTTCACTGTAATAACTTTTTGCACAAACGATAATTCGCTTCAATTTTTACGAACAAAAAACTACGTAAAAAGTTTTTTTTATTTTCTTTCAAAAATCCCACGTCTGATACTTTTGGAAACATCAACATTTTTTTCCGGACCGTAAAACAATCCCTATTCGTAATGATAAATAATCAATTCTCATTTAACGCAAAGTTTTATGTCGAAATAACTATAGAGCTAAAAGTAAACATGTACTCAACGTCTGAAAATTTAACGTAAAAAAAAAGTCGGTGAAGTGCAAATTAGAAATATTCACTGAACAATAAATCTTGCGTTGCGTAATGAACGATCTAGACCGAGTTTATTGCGATACATAAAGCGCTATGACCTGAAAATGACTTGCGCGTCATTTTACGATCGGCTGATTGCTCGATGCCATATTTGTAAAGCGCCATTATTAGGAAAACGCACGCTGAGATATACCCCGTGATATCCACTCTCAAACCCATCTCGCGATTCCAGATATCGATCTTTGTATTTCAGATTTTTCTTCAGACTCATTTTCTCCGCTGGCTGAACTTTGTTCGGCGCAGAAGAGCGTTTCCTCGCCCGACAAAACCTCACACCGACGAGAAAAACCCGGAGAAATGATTTTCACGAAAAATTTAATACTTATATTACACAAAACGATTCTACCTATTAACATAATTTATATTCGCCATTTTTCCTGCCACAAAAATGATTATTCCAGATTTAAACAAACTTTAAATCACTTTTTAATGAGGGGTGAAAAAAAAATCCAACTAAATCTCTTAAGTGGAATAAAAGTATAATTTTTTTTCCTCGAGTTTGGAAATGCAATTAAAACATTTGGCCTCTTTCAAAACAACACTCGAACGGAAGAAAGAGGATATAAAAATTCGATGGCAGAGGTTCGTGAACCTTTTAAAGCAACCAATAATTTGGACTTTAGCTTCCATAAACAATCATCATTGCAGGCATCGATTGTACGATATCGCCTCGATTCGCAGATAACGCTGCGAATCGAATTACGATGAATGGGGGCTTCGAGGAGGGAAGTGGGGAACGAAATCGGTATGATTCAATTCGCCGTTGGATCGAGAAAGAAATCTCAAGAAGGTATTATCGATCGCTCGTCCTATCTGCGAGTTCGATCAAAACACTTTCCTTGACCCGACGCGCTTACAATCGCAATCCCACAAATCCTCCGAACAGACATACACGCAGACACACGAATCCCGTATGTTAAGCCAGTCACGACGATGCATCATAAAGACGCATGGCCATTCACGTAACGCCGCGCAATAGTGTGAGTTTGTAATAATCGTAAATGAAAATTCGTCGACGGTGCGCTCGTCTCGTGCAGAGGTGAACGGCATTGTTACCACATCAATTGGTACCGTCGCTGCGCGCGTCATATTAACCAAATCATTGCCATTTGGGAGAACAAAAAAAAAGTTGTCGATGAGCAGTGCAACGCGCGAGTGTGTGGGAATGCAGCCGGGCTAATGGAATGCGATAAGTGCACACGCGGGAGATGAAAAAACGAGAGAGGGAAAGAGAGAGAAAGAAAGAATCAGACGTCGCGCGCAAGAAAAATGGGAACGCATTACACGCGATTTACGTAGAATCGTTGAAATAATGAAATCGCTGGATTATGGCGACGCGAGAGGGAGTCACTTTTGCAAATCTCGCGTCGTTCGTTGGAATGACTTGTAAGTTGCGACACCAATTTAATAAGGCCGTTGATTGTCCGATGATTGCATTTTCGCAATTGAAACTTCTGTCCAACAGATTTTTGCGTATAATGGTTGCGCGAGGGAATATTCTGTCGCGCCAAGTTGGGTCGCGATTCAACATCCGTGAATCGTACAGTCGACGTTGCCCTTTTTTATGTACACTCCCAACGTGAGAATCAACGAAATGTTGACGTTAATTTAATTTTGCGCCAACTATGGTGTGCAACTTCAGTATATAATATTGGCTTTAATATTAACTTGTCGAATAAACGCATTGATGTGATCCGTCGTTCTGAGAGTGTATTGCACATGTACGTGCAACAATATATATTGTTATTAAATTAAGTACACACACAGGATGCGATTACAGTGCACTCGAAAACTCTCGGCGCTATTCAGTTTCCGCGTGTCACTGCCATACACATATTTATCACGACAAAGAACGTTATTAATTATTATTCAAACAAATCGTACAATGAGCGGCGGAAATGAAACTGATTGTGTAATGCAAAAAAAAAAGGATATTTTTATATTCAAAGAATGAAAAAGCACAGTGAACACGTTATAGCCGTTCTTTTCTTTTTACATAAATGGCGCACATTTTTCATTTCACTAACGCCTAATCGGCATACACTGAACGATATTTCCGTAGAATGCAATTCTCACCTGGCGAGTTGTAAACAAACCTGAAGTTGTAGTCAGGTGGTATTTTCAGAGAGCCGAGACATTCGCCGTGCAAAATCAAAACATAACTCAGACTCGAAGGCGAAATGATATCGATTTATCTTTATAATTGCGAGAATCTAAGTCGTTGTCAAGGTGTGATATAGCAAAAGAGAGAAAGAGGAAGTCGGGAAGAGAACTCGTGAGATGAAACTTAGATGCCACCTGTTACGTAAATACAGGTGCAGGTATAACGGCAGAGCCTAGCCGAGTCGACCAATTGATTTATCCTATAATGGATGAGAAAGACACTTGCGGATATATCGCAAGCCACCTTTCGCTGGGAAATCGCGCCTCCACGGCGACTCACGTGTGCTGCTCGAGATCAGCAATCTCGCGGGGCATTAAGTGACTTATTTCGTTCCGATCTGCTCACGTCTCGGGCGCTCGATCTCTGGGCTCTGTACAAGATGACAAACGATCTTCGTTAGCGCACGAAGCAAAATTCAATAAACGTCCCTCGGCCTGGCTTTTGCTCGCATCTTTTTTCTCCATCTCGTTCTCATTTCAGCGTCTTAATGGTAACGTCATTCGCGAGACTGATCAGCTTGTTGCGATGATTATAAAATCAATCTCGTTTGAATTCATTTTACTATGGATATTTTGTTTTCTCGTTAACTTTCGCTAACAAAGCGAAACCGTCTTACAAGAAAAACGATGAATTTCAAGATGAAATGCAAAACAGCGAAGCCAATTGTTTTTTGGCCGTCAAAGGAAATGATTCTCAAAAGAACTGAATATTCAATAAATTCGACGATGATGTCTCTCTCCGAGAGGTACTAATTTCGGTGCAATCGTAAACTTCATCCGATTCCCGTTACGCTAACTATTTGTTAACGAACTCGAGCCCCATCGTCAGACTGGATGGCAAACGCTCAAATGAAATTTCAAATTGCACTTTATCAACAAAACATTAAAACCGCGATACGAAAGTTGAATTCACCAAAGTGTACCAGTGNGAAAAAAAAACCTAGTCAGATCCTAAAATTAGCTGTCTCTCTCTGCCTCTGTGGCAAAGCTCTCGACATCCTCTCGGTATCATATACATAAACCCATAGAGATAGAATTTATATCCGCTCGAATTCTTGGTCGATATTGGAAGAACCAAGCGAGTTGAACAAAATTTCGTTAAATCCGACGTTTTTCTTTTCTCTCGTTTTTTTCATCTGTCCGCTCATACAAATTGGGTTAGTCAATACGGCGAAAGTAGTAACGAACGAGAAAATAGTAATAAAATTGGGCGCGAGGTGGGGTGGGTGTCGACTGACTTATGGAATGCAAATATGATAAACCGAGTGGCAGAAGAGGACGCATAGGGTTGCACCGCACAGGAGAGGATGAAGAGATATTCGTCGGCGGATGCAAATCGACGTTGAGGGTGCAATATCCAGGAGCGTGTAGGGGTGGGTGTACATACAACGTGGCGCCCGGCGTACGAGTATCGACTTGACGCTATACCTCAGAATATATACTTCCGAGTCGGATACGCGCGGGTGTTTTGCCGAGAACGCATCTACCAATCGCACGTTACCATCATTATTCATTCTGTCAGGGAAAAGAGAGCACGTCAGGCTGATCCGAATGCACAATGCATAGTGTATAACTTTTGCCGCGAAATGTACGTATTTTTTTCGTACACGCTTTCTTCTAGTAATGTTTTTTATCGCTTCAAAACATTTTTCGCCCGAATGTTGCCTTTTCCCAAAACGCTTTCCGATTGTGGATAACAAAATTGCTATCCACAGAGAATCGTTTGTTTATTCGATGTTGACTTTGGGGTCGCATTTGCATTACCGTGTCAAGCGTTGTTTTTTTTTTTGGTTCAAAATAGGCTTCGACTACAGCTG
>JAAMPD010000791.1:0-36506 GCA_025266255.1 Trissolcus basalis
TAAATTATTTTAATCAATGTTTTGCTGTGAAGATCTAAGAATTCCTAATATTGTAATATAGTCACAAAATGTTTTATTTATAAAAAAATATATAATGATCTATTTAAAGCTAATACTTTGATTCTTTATTGTTGTTTTGAACGTTACTTACCATTATTCAGTTCAAGATTATTTAAATTATTGAACATTTCACCAGTGTTTTTTATAAGTCAGATAGAATATTATAACATTGAAATCGGCATATTGACGGAAATGTGACATTTCAAAATGCTTTCAAAGCTATACATATTTTGCCTTACCTTGCATAGGAAACAGGTAATAACTATTAAACAAAAAATCGGTTTTCTTCATTTCTTTTTCGTTATTTTTATGTATCTCCACTATGACGGTAGAGTAAAAGTACGCCAATGGCAAGAGCGCATACAAAATTCGTTGTTTGCGATTTTAAGCTATCATAAAATGATTCTGAAATGTTCAGTCATAACATTGAAAATGCTGAATTAAAGTGAAACATAAAGTAGTAAACGTACAGAAAAACGACAGGTTGAGAATTCTCAAGATTTATTAAAAGTTTTACATAACTATTTAAATCAATTTTATTATTGACTCAATATCGCGCTCTGGACCCTTTCGTTTCCCTATCTCACACTATCTAATTCTTATTACGCAATCTATCAATAGATTTTTCGTATATTAGCCATGTACCACCAATGTCGTTAAGAGTTCTTGAGTCTTGATTGACAAGTTCAAAACAACGGTTTTGTTCAGATTAAGTCAAGATGTTCCAAAACATTTTGAGCACTAGTCAATTGATCACAAATGGACAACACCTTTAACGATTATTATTATAATAATAGCAGGGAGATAAACAATAAAGTCTTTTATAAACGAGTAACATTTTTGTTCGTGTGTTCTATATGGCACTTACTATACGCAAACATTTTATGTACTACGCTTGTTAGTTGTATCTTCGAACTTTTGCCAGTCAACCATTGAAAATTAATCATCAGATATTTGTACATTTTTGTACAATCGACGCATTTTCAATCAACAATACATATTTTTTTTACTTTTCTTATTTTCATGCCATAAACCAATGTCAAAACTCGAAAACCCTTAACGTATATTATTAACGTGAATAATAATATACGTTCACTTGGCGTATATTATTGTTTTACAAATAAACACGTTTATGCAATATTTACAGTTGAAAAAAAACACAATTTGAGGACTTAGGCCTTGCTTTAAGTGAGTTCAGTCAGTATATGCATTTGCTGACCACGATTTCACCACTTTGTTACATTATTCCTTATAATATAAATTCTGTCTTGATTATATATTCATTGTCCTCAGTTCATTATTCATCATTATTATCATCTCTGAATAGAGCAAACGTATCAGAGCGAATTCAGATAACGTTTCTCATTTGACAGTTATAATTTGGGTTTGCAAAATGAGATTCAAAATGAAAAAAAAAAAAAAAAATTAATACTCAAGTTCAAATTTTGTAATAAAAAAATATACTATGCATAGAATATGTTGTATATTTTTAATGAACAAAATTAAATATTTTTTTCATTTAAAATCATTTGACTGAAACCTTCTGTCCATAACCATAACTCAATATTTTGTTTATACAACAAGTTTTAACAATTTTTTTGAACAAATCTGAAGAAAGCAGTTCACAGAAGAATGTAACAAAATATTTTCGCAGTTACTTATAAAGTAATTTTTTGCATCGAAAGCATTTATGTAGGTATGAACGTTTCGAATTCATTGATAATGTATAAAAAAAAGGTTCTATCTTAAACCGTAATAATATTCTTTGTTTGTCTAGATCAAGTGACGTTTCTCTAAATAAACTCTTCATACGCGATACTATTATAATTCTAAATATGTATGATATATGAATGTGCTGATGATATTACATGTCGTTTGTTTTGAAAACTTACAAAGACCAAACAAAATTCATTTCATGCAAAATGCTGCTTTTGAATCATACCCCATTGCTATTAGCTCTGTGTGTATAATTTTTCTTTTTGCACTTATAAAAAGCTTCACGAAACAGAATCCATCTTTGGTGTCCTGAACATTATTCATAATTCGCTTTCCTTTCGAACACAAATTATATTTGCGATTATTACTATGCAACTATTATGTATACTGCTTGTGCTATCTTAAACTATCGAATGAACAAAATTCGATTACAATGATGACTCCGATAAGCAATGTTTCCGGATTAAAAAAAATGATAGCAGTGTCATGTTTTTGATGTTTTGACGCATGGCATATATGATTGATTGATGCTGAACAGAGTAATCTAATCATGGTATGAGAAATACTTAAAAATGCACTTGAGATGGTGCATAAGTTTTAATACAAAGTTTGTATGTACACGCCTTTTAAAAATATATCGATTCGTTAACAATTCAGAATAACGTCTTGAGAAATAACGATCAAACTGAAATTATGATTCGATGCTTGGCTTTTTATGGTTTTTTTTTGTGCTTCACAAAATTTGTTCTTCTTTTCAAAGATATGCCTATTAAAAAGCAACTCTTCAATTAAAATATAAATTTATGGAATTTTATTGCACTTACATTGATCATTGCTTATTCCTAGTTGTTGCATCCTATGCAACATGACTTTCATGTTTTTCTTTATCTTTTTACATTTTTTTTAACATTTACATAAAATATAACATATTCGTTTTTCTTTTATAGATTCATTGATGCTCTGTTCGAAAGCAAGTAACACCCAGTTAAGTTTCTTCTATGACATGTAAAAAGAAACTACTTTACGAACATTTTATACCCTTAGCTAAACAAGTATGTGTGCTTTCATAATGTTACTTTTTATGCCAATTCAAAAATAAAATGTAACTTTGTATGTGATAGCAGTGTGATTTGAGGCAATCATTACATTCATGGTCTGTGCATTTTAACTCAAATTAACATCTTAAATGAAACTTGCTTAGTTCATCGTTTATCTACAACTCATTATTTTGTTTTTTCATGTATTTACAATAAAAAATATCACTAGATATGTGAATTTCATAACGTAATGACTTTAAAACAATATTATAAATCATTAAAAAATAGAATTTCAAATTCTGTTTTATAGTAAATTCAAACCATAACAATTTTCTAGAAGTGATTCTCTCATAATAATAATTAATTAATGAGTATGATTAAGCGCTACCAATTATTTATTATAAACAATCATTGTCCATAATGATGTCAAATTGGATAAGTCTTTTAAAATTGCATATACAATTCAGTTTATGTCACCGAAGCAACAAGGTGAAACTCTCGATGGTTGTTAATATAGAAACTTATCCATTTAAATTTAGCTTTGTTAGCAAAAATTACAAGTTATGTTCTAATTTGAGATCGCTGAACAGCCTTACTCCACTAATATCATCTTCAATAATGTGATATAATCTATTTAATTTACATTCATTGCAAATTCAAAGACACAAAAAGATTACTGGCTGCTTATGAGTTTCCATTTCAATGCAACCATGATGTGCAATCAGTCCCTCGTTAAATAAAAAAATCCAATTAGAACTGCATCAATACCAAGAAGTACAATGCACAACATTACATGATAATTCTGAAATTTTATATTAAAAATGTTTTGAATTGCAATTGAACCTTTGGCGATAAAAAAATTGAAAAACGAATATCACACTTATCTCAATAGGCTCAAGCACCTTAATGTATCAATACATTGTCTTTGTGCTATATAAGTTGATGAGGGCTTGATCAACATTGTCAAACAAAAAAGAATCACTGTTTCGTAAAATCTTGTAATTATAAGGGCAATTTTAGTTTTGACTAATTGTGTTTACAGTTGCCCGCAAAACTAAGCCTTCGTTTCATGAAATTGCTTTAAATGGCAGTAAGTTGAACCATTAAAAAGAAAAACCAATGAAGAAATTGTTTCATGCAATTTGTGATAATCAAACTTTTGTGATTAAATGATTTTGTGATTGTTCAGGTACTGAAAACTGATGTTTGAACGTACTGATCACTCTTGGTCCTGCCAAGTACATTCGGCATCTTTGCGCATTATTCCTTGTTGTACAAATAGGGATATCGATTTGATATTATTCTTCAATTATACCCATTATTACTTTAACCATAAATTTAATAACAATCATTTTGTAATTTTCGTCAATATTTTATAAAAATTTTATAATAAAAAAAGTGATTTCATTTGATTAACAAACATGGTATTTGCATTATACCATAATGAAATGAACAACTTTTTGTTTAACAAAAACGTTCATATATATAAAATAATTGACCACGTACATGTTATTAGCACTAATCAATCGTTGACTCGTAACACATCAAAGAATTTCATTTCTTCCGTCCGAACATAAATACATTAAATTTGAATTAAAATGTATACGTGCATTTTTCTCGTAATCAAATCGATGCCCCTATTTCGTACACGGATTATTCGCTTGCTAAACAAAAAAAAAATCAACAAAGAAATTGGATAGCTATAAGAAAAGAACTAATATCAATAAAAGATTGTTCGACGAGCATTACGTGTGATCGGAAGAACTTTCACCGAAAATAGTCGGAAATTGCTGCTGCTTATAAAAAATTTGTATAAAACGCTGCTTCAACTATACAAATACTGTTTGTCAAATATAGTTGCTGAATGTGTTTAAAGAGCTCAACTGAAATGCTTCCTTACGTTTTCATCGTCAGTTTCTCTCAGTTACTTGTTCTCTCTTTGGTGTCAAAACGTATAATTTATGTTGACTTTTGCAAACTTAAATATAGATCATTCGTTTAATCATTGTCCGTCGTGTCTTCGATCACAGAATCCCAGTTAAATTCCGTAGCACTTTGCCTTGAAGGCAACTCGCCGAGATGCTGAAACCGTTGCATGAAATACGGATCGCGGTCTTTGAGTCGTCGAAATCTCTGGAAGGCCAGATTTTTCGCAAATTCATACAATTCAAGATCCAGCCTGTTTAACTTGCGAACTGCTTCAAGTTGTTCGGAGCTCAGTGTGGCCATCGTGGCTGCACTCAGAGTTGCGTTGTGCTGTTCAAACGCTACTGCAAACCTCATACCAAACGTCTCTTCGAAAGAGTACTGCCCGACCTGCAACAAGTAACATTTTAAACTCGGCTCTTTATCGTTGAGTTTATACCCAAAAACAAACTTGACGTACTCCTATTCTAGTCAAACTTGAACATTACACGAGGAGAACAAGCAAAAATTTTGCTCACAACTGAATAATATTACATTTATCTCAAACTTCATGTCATTTTACATTTTCAATTCAAAATGCGATTGTCAACCGCAACATTTTCAAATTTGTTCAACAAACTGCAACGAAACATATTCAGGTGATTTCGTTACGATGTCAAAACTGAAATTTTCATTTAAATTAATTAACAAAATGTATTCAACCGCACGGTGTTATTTGATCGAGCATAATTTTATCATTTTAAATTCACTAATGAGACTAACTTTCTTCAACTGACGGGATACAGTTTTAATTAGTGAATCTTCAAGTACGAAACTCATGATCAGGTGCTGATACAAAGTATGATAGTTGAAAAAATAAAGCAATTTTACGTTACGAATTTTCAAATTGGAAACGATTGTTTGTTTCGTACAAGTTTCTGCGTCGCGAGACACATGAGAGTTTCAAAATAAACAACGGATGAAATTCACAGCACCGGAAACTTAAACATTTACCCCGTTACATTTTAAAACGTGAACAATTTTCATAACGAGAGAAAAGCTTTGATATTATTTATCGTTACGAAAATAGATTTACCTTTTGGTATTCCGTGAGCATGAAAAATGGCATAAATTGCAAATTGTGTTTCGCACTGGCCAGCATTATTCGATCCTTTTCAGCGTTGCTGAGACTCGAATTGTAGCATCCAACCAGGGAAAGATCCGCCAGCATTCGGGTCTGCCGATTACTCGCCAAATTGTACGGGCAATTCATAAACTAAAAATAGCCCAGAATAAATTATTCAATTATGTGCAATTATCGAATAACTGAAAATGCTGATCAATATAATTTGGACTGAATGAAAACAAAGAACATTTCTCTCATTGAAGCCTATGAATTCGACACTGTGAACCTTTAAATTATACTCTTTCATACAAAAATTTATATGATTTCTAACTTTTTTATAGAAATAAAAAGAAGAAACCAGGTTTGATTATTATTATAGGAAAAGGGGAATACTATTTTTTTGTCTGTACTGAGATCTTATTTCATTAGATTAGTATTGTTGCATCGAATAAAAAATTGTTGCATCCGTCGGGGACAGACATAATGAACAAAAAAGAGCGTCGATAAATCAACTCTAATTAACGGCACATCACACCGTTTAGCAAAGAGTAGCGTTGCAATCAATCTCACATTCGCGTTATCGAAAATTATGTTACCGGCATATGTGCGTGGAAGCAAAATTGCTGTTATGACGCGTGCGAACAACATGTTTGACACACAATATTTTGATTGGCGGAGTGCATTCATTAAGTTAATTGCTCATCATACCCAACACTGTTATACAAAAAAACATAGTCTCAGTTAACTCAGTTGTTCAATACACGCGCACACTTGATGAGATATTCAATCAGTTTTATTTTCTTTGGACCAATAAACACTTCATATCATTCATAAAATAATTAATTCTTCTAACTAAAGAAGAATCCTCTAAACAAATTACAAAACAAGCCAAGTACTTAAATTTACTTCTCTGTCAATATCAAATGAAAAGTTTTTATACGTCAGAATCAGAACTAACATATATATATATAACGTATATATCAAAACTTTTCAACGAACCTTTTAGATTCTGAATGACTGCAAAAACGAAGGATTCATCTAGTAGATAATTGCAAACAAACCCGAAACAACATAAACTAATTACGATTTAAGAGTTGCAAACTATAGATAAATAGTTATTGATTAGCATTAGATGATCTTGGTTCGTTCATTATTTGACTTTTCACATCTATTTTGCAGATATTAAACCAATGGTTTCAGAACAGGATTTTTCTACTTTGTTTCAATTTACTTTATACAGTATCTCAGCACAAACGGTAAGATATTTGGACCATGACAGACGGATTTTGATCACAAAATTCTGTTTGTTAACTTTAAATTGAACTTTGTAACATATAAGAACGGCGGAGTAATTTAATTGTCAAATCGGAGAGCAAAAGATGAGTTCAAACTTTTTTAAAGCTCACAGCCCCTAGTAAAAACGATAATATATTGTCTATATATCAATAATATATGGACAATACATTGTTATTATATTGACAATATATTTACCATATACAAACCATACATTAAATGTTTTTGAGAAAAGTTTTGTATATTGACAATGTATTAGCCATATGTGATAACGGTCGAAAAATATATGGATAATATATGGTCAATATATTGTTCACTCATTGTCAATATATTAACATTGTATTGTTTATATATTATTTCTACACGGACAATATATTATCATTTTCACTAGAGAGGGGAAAGTCCCCCTTGAAATTGGTTTTACAAGACAAACAGATATAATAAGCTTAAATTAGAGAACATTAGGAGGCATAATAATAAATAATGAAACAAAAGAAACTATAAAATTATAAATGTTCGCAATCCGACGATAAAAGTAAACAGGAAATCGTGTGAGAGTGCCGATGGTTTGAAGTACGCAGTGTTTGGGGAATAAATTGACCGAGTTAAAACGTAGCGCGGGTCTAAAATTAACGTTTGTGGTAATGATTGTTTGTAAGCACCGCGGAGAGAATGTTTGAAGCAAAAATAAGAAAAACGTAAGACGATTGAAAATATATGAGAGGAATCGAGTGATTCACCTGCTCCAAAGAGACTCCTTCCCAGCTTGATCCAGAGTAGCACTGTGGTATGTTTGCTTGGGCACCGGCGCACCAATGTCGGGCACCGCGCCACGTCGCACCCCGCTGTACGTGTCTGAATTCCGACAGGTACCTCGCGACAGGGTCCCTTATGATGGTGATATAAAAGTATCGTCGCTTGATGCCATCCCCTTCGATTTTGTTGAGCTCGAGGTCGACGCAATTCGTCAATTCAGTCCAGTCGGCATGCAGTCCGCATTTCCAGCCAGTCGAATATCTTGAGAATAGCCAATTTTCATTTCGATTTGGACGGAAACAGAAGCAACGCTTGCGCCTCCGCTGACATGAGCATGGCCGTTGTAAATCCAAATCACGCACCAAGTGTTTGCCAAACAGCGTACCTCCTATATTATCAAACGGAAATTAATTATTAATTCGTCTGGTGTTTTTGAAATATATCTGTCTGGCATCAAAAACTTTGAATATGGCAGTGACTTGAAAAGTAGCATTGAAAAAAAAGAAATGCAACAAAAAAAAAAAGAAAGCAATTGCGAACAAGTTCGCGCGATGATGATAATAATAATGAAGCGAATGTTAAGTCAGGGGAGCTTGTAATGGTACCATTGTTTCATTTGAATGCGATTTGATCAGCAGGGCTTGAAAAAAGCTGCATTTTTACAAGCAGATAATACGAATAAAATGATAAAATGAACTAGACGAAAGAGAGCCGTTGAACAAAACTGCTTTATATTTTATTCTTCCTCCATCAACGACTTCTGCTTCGAGAATATTATCTTTGAAACTTTTTTTTTAATGAATGAAGTAATTTCGCAGGACGTGGGAATAATGACTGATCCTCATGTTTTGTGCATTGTACGTTCATGTTGGTTATTATTATGGTTGTTTTTGTTTGTTATTTGGAGCTTCGGCTGAAATTATGAATTCGCATTTTTATCACAATACAAATAATACACATTTTAGGTTAAAATTATTCGTTCGTTGACATAAAATCGAATTCCAATTGACTTCAAACGAGGACAAATATCTGGTATTTGATTCACCGGTCTCAATTATATACGAGCTTTATTGAATTGTGTCTATTTGCATGTATGTATGTTAATAACCATCGCGGCGCTGAGATGTTACATGCCAGTCAGCGTCTATTTGCACCGCCTTCTTCTGCATTCACAAGTGGCGTTTGCAAAATTATTAAACCCTTCATCAAATATACATTTCATCTCGTGCATTTTTATACACAAATTGCACAAATTCGTCATCGATATAAAGTTTTTTTACATGCTCCACAAATACAAGAAAACGATATTGTCCACATTTCTGTTTGATGAGTTGTAAATTCAACTTTTTATTCTTTCTTAAACTTATTATTATACAAAAAGTTGCTTTAATAAAAAAAATGCATTATCTGTCATTAGATATTTTTTGAGAATATTTAGTTTTTACAGTAATAATATAGAATGATAATTTATATTACGTTTGTATTAAATGACGATGAATAGTACGTGATATATATAGTAGTGTGCACGATAGTACATTTGAGTAGAAATATTCTCATTGAACAGAATGTCACAGTTTATCATCTTGAGATTAGAGAACTAATACGACCGATGTTTTATTTAGAATGGTGTTTTGAATTTTGAAAAAAATAGAAGTTGAAAAAAAACTATGTGACAGCATAAGAAGTACATTTTTAGCAACTAATCTGAGCTTGTTCTGTATAATAAGTTCTTTCACAATAATTGCTGCAATGTAATGGGTTCCACTCGGGAATATGCCTGCGAAACCTCAAGAGAGTAATTTTACGAATGTTTATATTTGAAAACACTTTTTACCGAGTGCTGCAGCTCTAATCGATTTTCAAAGAGGTTTTTTAATATCAGTATGTAATCACGTGCAGTGCAACTCACGATGTCCTTTTTGTTTGATGGAAAATTGAGCAGTGCTGCATTCATAAAACATATGAGAATGAATAAATATTTCAGCCAACAGAAGGACATGGCTTGTTTTCTCTATTTGTGAACTCGTAATTTTTTTTTTTTTTGTCAACTTAGTCTCCTTTCATGACCTATTACACAATATTCTACGGTATAGAAAAAGTAATAACGATAATAAGTATATCTTTTTTTAATTCTTTTTCTTCATAAAACGCGCAAAGACACCAATAATATCCAAGCCGTATAAACTTCATTCGATTTTTCAATCAATTTAGACATGAAAGGAAACATTGACTGGTCAAATTCGTCATATTTTTCTATAATATTTCTTTTCATTCAAAGTAATTTTCTTAGTGGTTAATTTAATTAATGTGAAATGATTTTTTTATCGATATTTTATTAATATCAGTATTGACTTCCAAAATGACAACAATATTTCAACAAAGTGTTTTTTTTTGTTTTTTATAATAATTCTTTTTTATTTTTAGTGATTATTTTCCGGAAAAGTATTTCAAATCTGAAGTGTAGATTGAAAGTTAAAAGAAAATGTTACTTTTTTACTTTAACATAACTTTGAAGTTTTACCACAAACTTTCATAGTCTAAGTTTTTTTTGACGGGTGTGTAGGAATATTAATAAAAAATGTATAATGCTTATTTTGATCTAAACTGTTGTTTAAACGATTGTAAGATGAAAACCAATTAAAATTCTGTACTTGTGGAAACAACTTTTTGAAATGTTTTTATACAGAAATTAACAAGTTTCAAACCAACTTGTACTACTCCTATTTCAATATTTCAAATAAGTAAAATTGTAATTTTTAAGTGCAATGTCTGGATAACGAACACGCAATTCAAACAACTTCATTATCATAACCTTATGGTATTTTATATAATTACACATTTGCAATATTTAGTATGATTGAAAAAAATTCGGATTATTCTTTTAAATGGAGATATTTTGTAAACCTAATTTTTATGGCGTTTTACATAAATCAAGGACAAATGGAAAGTCAAACCAAAAAGAGAGTAAGAAAACATAGTTTTTGGCACTGGAATGATTAGTTTTTATCAGTTCAGCGAACTGGATGGTAGAGGCAAAAAAATTCTTTCAAGTTCTTCAGAATCGTAGAAACTCCAGATAAACTAGTGTCTTTTCGTCTAAAATATGGTTTTAAAAAACGAATAGTTTTAAATTAGATATTTTCTCATAACATAATAAAAGTTATTAAAATTATTACTTTTATTATTATCATTTCCGTTCTTGTAACAATTTTTTAATATCTCTGCATTACTTTTAATTGATATTAAATCATTTTTATTGGATAGATTAAATGAAATTAGTCGATGTCGATGAGAAAAAGTAACCGTTTTTGTTTATGATAAAAAATTAATGATAAGAACAGGTAGCTATCAAATTATGCACATGTCACAGCAAAGTGAAAACCCGAAATCTGAATATAAATGATAATGTGACTGCATTGTTAAATATTTATGATCAAATTGAGTACAGATGCATTAAAAATAAAATTCAATTGGATTCCGGCATCTCATTCTTTTAATTTAGTTATACCGATAGGATAAATAAAAACGTTTGCAT
Organism: Trissolcus basalis; assembly: GCA_025266255.1. NCBI lineage: Eukaryota > Metazoa > Arthropoda > Insecta > Hymenoptera > Scelionidae > Trissolcus > Trissolcus basalis. The sequence goes on from JAAMPD010000791.1 coordinate 11,429, forward strand.
ATTGAATTCAAACAAAACATGGAAATAACATTTTGTCAATATTCAAGGCACTTGAGAAGATTAATTAAAAAAGTTGATTCGATTCTGGCATACAATCAATTTCTCATTGACTCACTTTTCAAAATTGATCGCGATATTTTTGTGCATTTTGCACGTATTTCCATTCTGAATATTCACGTTTGTTTGTTTCTACTTTGTATAATTATAAAATTATTTAATATATTAATAAATTCCAGTTCAAACAATATTAATAAGTGACAAACTTTGACATAAGCGACAAAAATGATAAAAAAAATGTGCAACTGTAAAAAAGTGGATTTGAAACTCCAATCGAAAAAACACCGGCCAAAGTATCATATTTCGCAATTCATTATATTATTTTGCATTCCAGTCATGAAACTAATTCGACATAATTGTATTAAGCTAAAATTAATCGTCAAAATGCTACAAAATTAATAATAAAAAAATGATTTAATATTTAAAAAGGAGACTTGCACTGACTTTAATCAATCAATTAGATGAAATCTAAACGAAACTCGAAACAGCATTTTGATTTGATTAAGTCAAATGACAAGCAAACATTCAATTGCCTCGCGTAATTGTGAGTAATAAATACTGTTTACAGTTCTAAGAAGCCGAAACAGTGTATAAAATGTTAAATACAGTGCAATTCTGTATATTTGGGATTCAGTGGGAACCCCGTCTTACATGCCAAATTATTCATTATGTTGTAAAATATAAATACTACGAAAACGTTACATAATTCTATTTAATGACAAACAAGGAAAAATACTTTAAAAGTAGAACTACAAAAAAGAATAACCAAAAAAAAAAAAGGCCAGAAAAAACTAACTTTTATACTCAACATTACCAAAACAATAAAAAAGAAATAGTTCCAAAAAAAAAGAAAGCTCAGTCATACGAATAAACGGCAACTGGAATTCTTGTAAAGTTAAGCTTGAAATAATATCTAATTGGTTCGCGTGTTTGAATTTGTTAAGTGAGAATTATGTAATAAAAAGGACACTCATTTCAATATCAATGAATGTATCAAACGATGATGACGAAACGATAGAAAAGTTGGTAAAAAGAATATGAACAAGAAAAAGTTGAGTCTATCAATAGACAGATGGAATGAAGCTCACGAGTCAAAGTTTGTCATGTTTATCAATCACAGCATCCCTGTGAATGTCAAGTTGAATAATAGCGTTGACAAACAATGATGGTCGATCGAGTGAAAAGAAGCGAAAGAAAGAGAGAGAGAAAAAAAAGCGAAGGTATGCAATTTGTTTTGGTCTACGGAGCAGTGAATAAACAGAATGATAAATAAATAAACGAGCGCATAGCTATGGATGAAAACAGAAAGTGATAAAGAGAGCGAGCGGGCGCACCAGTCTTTTGTATATGGAGGAACACCATGACGTCGTGCGAATTGATGTCAAACTGGAAGCTGTCGTTGGCAAAGATGTCGTCGTAGCCAAGACTGCCCTGAACACCCTGGAGCTTGAACGCGTGGTGGACGAGGTCGAGATTGTTTTTGTGGATGTCGAGCGGTACAGGTGCGGGTAGGTCAAAGCCGATGCCCAAGGCAAGACCCTCGACGAGCTGCGTGGACTCCTTGACGTTGCGGTTGCTCAGCGCACAGACGTGATCTGGACAGAAGTAGCCGAGGTAGACGATGCCCGTGAGCGCGAGCAGCATACAGATGCCGACGACACCGCGTAACCGACTGCGCCAAGTGCGTGTCTCCATCGCAACGTGTGGCCGTTCGCACGTAGCTTCCGGCAGCAGCACCACCAGGTCGCTAATATCCTCGTAGCTGATCCGCCGGCCCATGTCGCCGCATCCTTCTCAATTGCTCATTGTCGCGCGTCGCGACCAACAACGACCGCCGTCCAACAATCACGTCGCGTACATGCGTCGCCAGCGATGGCCATGACAGTTCTGCTTTCTGTCGTTTCAGACCGCTCGCTTGCTCTCGCCTTCACCCCCTCACTCCTTCGTTCCCGCCCGCATCCAACACACACACACACACTGCTACCAAACTCACATCGACTATTCAATATCGTACGCCACAGGACCGGCTTTCACAGCCCCTCGCCACAAGTGCCCAGCAAATTATTTATTTATGCTCACATAAAGAGTTGCATTCATTATGAACAATTAAACATGTTCTTTATCGATTTTCCTCTCAAATTTAGCGGTCTCATATGTGAATGAAAATGGATTTCAGATTTTCATTCATAAATTACGAATGTTTTGCGTCATTTCGTTGTTGGTGACAAACATTTTAAAATAAACTGTGATGATATGTTTGTAATTTTTTGGTCTCGGTTTTAGAGAAAATTATGAAAATTTTGGGTTGCCTTCAACCCTCCCCCCTCCCCCTTTGACTAAAGCATAAATATAGTTGAATCCGTTCCTGTTATCACTTCGCTTTCACTTAGACACACTCACAAACTCACATGCCTATGGTTTGTTCATGATTCGGGCGACGGTGTGAGTGAGTCTAAAGTGTAACAAAATTCCCCAGTTGCAAAATTGAATCAGAAACTGAACTTTCATCGAACATATGTTTTTTGTCATTTTTCAACCGGTCGATTGCAAATTCGACATGAATCTGGTTGTAATGGAAAAAATTAAATTGGAAGAATATTACAAACTTGATGTCATGAAATAAATTATGATTATAAACTGAATCATTTTCAAATAAGTGTTGCATTTTTCTGTGCATTTTCGATCAAGAAATGTTTACATTAACCCTTTTGGTAAGATGTGTTTTAATTTTAAGCGGACTTTCCCGTAGAAATAATGAGTATAATTTATTAAAAAAATACTATTCTTCAATTATGAGTAATTATTAAAAGTATTAAAAAATAAACACAATTAATTGGTTAAGGGTTAAATTTCCTTCTCAATCAGTAATCTGACGTGTTCTGGCAATTCTAGTGAACTATGTTCTGGTTCACGCCAATGTTGATGCCAACTTGAACAACAATCCAATACTCCGCAAATAAAGGGTTATTTTGGTATTATTCACGTCAAGTTTGTGAAATGTGAGTGTCTTTGTCGTGGGATTTTTCTTTCCATGTATTTCAAATGGACGGAAACATCCCATGACAAGGATAGAAATATCCAATCTGACATCATTTCAGTTTCATTCCATTTCGCTGTTCCTTTAGACAAAACAGTGCATACCTTAACCTAACTCTTGTGTGAATAATCAAGAATGTCAAAAACAAAAATAACTTAATATTTCTAGCTAATGGTTTTGAAGTTGGCTTTCCACTTTTATATTTTCAAAAACACAATCAATGTTATGCAAAGTGAACCAAAAATAAGTACACAGCCGTTGAAGTAACCTCTATTTGTTACCTTGTATAGTTTTGTCAGACTAACAGATGATCAGAGATTACAACAGCAACTTTTGCAGTAGTTTTTTAAAGGAAAAAGGAAAATATCACATTAAATAACTACGTAAGTATTTGTGAACTTATATTTAGCTTCGATTGCCTTTTCAGAAAAGTTTTGATTGAATAGATATTTGCGATGAAAATCAAAACTTATTTTACAAACAATTCTTTTCAAAAATCTTTTAATTTATGATGATGAGGGTTTAGAGATTAGATCTTTTTGAAACTGGATTGTGTTGAACGAACGAATATTTTAATGACTATTAATAATAATAATGCGATGTTGCAAAATTCTTGAAAACTACAAGTTTTGTAAGATATGGGTGTGACAAAATCTGAATTGAACTTGTTTTTTTTTAATCATCAAAGTTATATCATAAATAGCAAAAAACATCTATATCATTCATAAATTTTAATAATTATAGAATGATAAAGTTTATGTAGTTTATTATTTTTTCCAATAGAAATTGTTTTTATAAATGCCTCTTTTTCGCAAAAATACGCCTGTTTGTCTTTGAGTATTAATTCAAATGTTGTCTTTTTATCGCAGAGTTTACCACTGAATAATCAAGAGAAGTTCTTCATAATTAAAGGAAACATCAAAGAGATGAAGAAATGAAATGAATGAGTTTACTGAAACCAAATAAAAATACACGTTATTATGTATGAATGCTAATTTATAAATTGCTGGCAGAAATGTAACCAAGTTATAAACATTTTTCACGGACAACAGTTCAAATTAAGATTTGCTAATAACAAAAAAATTAGAGGTGCTATTTTATAGAAATTTTAAATTGAAATTTTTGCGATAAGGATCATTTGTTTTAATACAATAGCTTGATTGATCTTATACGATACTGCGTGTCAATCTTTTGAGTAAATGTGCAATTAATAATTCATGATAAATCTCAAGTTCTAAAATTATGCCAATTTTAAAAAAGCCACTCAATTACGTAATATATTTATATAATACTAAATAATAATTCAATGTTTGCAGAATGTCGACTCTGGATTTGCTGGAGGAAAGGATAGAAGAATTGGAGAAAAACGTTTACGGAGTGAAAAAAGATGGAGAAAATACTCCAGCCGGGAATTCCGTGATTGAAAACATTCTACATGCGAATACGTTGATCTCTTCAGCGCTGAAGGGTCGAGAACAGGTCAATACGTTAATAAAAAGGTTACCCGAGCTGGATTGTGGCTTGTATAATACACACGATGATGGTGACTTACAGAGCGTTGCTAAACTTAAGCTACTACTAGCTGTTGAAAACGAGACAAAGAAAATTGGGAAACATTAAAAAAATACAGAACTTGATGCCGGTCTTAGAGACGGACAAATTCAAAGATTTACCGGAATTATTGCAAAAATTGAACAACGTCACGTTAACTTATTTAAAAGCAAACGATGAAACAGAAACTTTAAACAAAGATGTTAACGAAATGTGCATGAAGTACAATGATATTTTAGAAGAGATTTCAACAATTTTGCGTACCTTCGATGATACCATTACTGCAGCTGAAATAAAAGCATTGGCCTTAGACAAAAAATAACTTATCCATAAAATAATACACGTTTTTTATTTAGTAATTAATGAATAAATTAAATTTTCTTATATACATATTATATATATTATATTCTAATTGTAATCAGTTGTAATCATAGTATTTTGAAAAAAATGAATAACAAAACACTTTGATGTAAATAATGTGTTTTTTATTATTGCAATCTTATCTTTATGATATAAAAAATATGAAGGCATTCACCTACAACTAAAATGCATACAACATCTACTTCATTTTGTGATAACAATTTTTTATATAATTGTATATTATTCGGGTTCGATATATATACATTTTTATTTTGTATTATGCTCTTTGAGCAATCTTATCCATTTCGGAAATTATTTTATTAAAAATTATGAATGTCAATGGTACACATTTTTTATTTATAATATATAATATAATAATTTCTTTAAACATTTCAACGGATTATTTTAATCAAAGAAGTATTTTCCGAAATATGATTTTGATAACATGAAAACACGATTGACTCTTGATTGGAACACGATTATTTCTCCTTTACAAAATCTTCTCGTAGCCTATAACACAATGCTTTTTACAGTATGTACAATGGGTATTGTTTATTTCTAGCAAGTATTAATCTTTAAAAATAACGCTTAACATTAAAATATAAAAACTATTTTTTCAAATACAAAATTAAATTGCATAAGCGTCTCAAGTTTTAAGTAAACATTTTTATATGAGTTGTTTACGCGCATGTATTACTTTTATTATAACTGAAACAATCAAAGTTTCGTAAGCATGTAATATTATTGATAGAAAACATGTGAGAGCAATAAATAATTACAATTGCAAATTAATGGAGTATATTGACAAATGTAAATCTCCAAGCTTATGAAAACTTCATCACGAAAATGTACTCCTTTGTCATACATTTAAATATTGAAGGTAATGTTCTTATAAAAAGTTACCATGAGAATGTTGATTAATGTCGACATGTAAGTTTCTCCAAAAACGATATCACAATATCACACGCTTATATGAAACTAGTGAGTAGCAACTGGCGAATCGATTTCATGCGATACAAGTACGCATTAAAAAATAAAACTTTTGATACTCATGGTTTAACATCATTACAGATCAATAGTTATCACATATGTACACATATCATATGATTCGCTTACGTTTACACACAACTTTGCGGTTTCGAACAATTTTTTGAATAATTTAGATGAAATTGTAATATTTCAGTTTTTTATAACAATCGACTCGGACTGTCAATTTGGACGCAGACAAGAAAATAAAAAAATATTATTTTTTTGATTTAACGATAATTACTTTATCCTATGAAATTAGGAACAATTTTAATGAAACTTTGTGAGTGAGCAATTTTTTGTGAACAAATATTTAACACAAGGTAACTAATTCAACACTTCGATTTGTTTAATCTAGATTGAAGTTCAAGATACTAAGTTTAACGCAGGCACAGATTGCCTCAACCATGACAGAGTCGGTTCCAAACTAGAGTAAATTGCAGGATGGCCTTTAGAACATCTGCTGTGATGACTTAGTAATCCTTGTATTTCCCATCGACTTGACTTGCTATAGCACATCAAAGGCGCTCCTTCATCGTTCTGAAAATTAATTTCAAACTTATAATTTTTGTTGTTTTAATTATTTGTTGTATTATATTATTTAATTACTTTATTGTGAACTTACATAACAAGGTCCTTTGTCTTTATCTTTGAATCCTGCACATATTGAGTTATCGGTAATGGATCCAGCGTAATGACTGGTTGCATTGCATTCTTTCGAGTTGTAGGTTGGTACTGGTAGGAACATTCTCAATTCCAAATTTACGTCTCCATTGTTTGGGAATCCCCAACCAGCTGTTACACATAGATCATCCGGCTAAAAAAGAATCATACAATTATTATAACCATGATAATATAATAAATTTATTACATACAATTTGTAGCAACAAGACATATATTTCTGTTTACCTGCAACGTATGACTAGGTAGACAAACAGCGCTCAAATTATTTGAAAAAGTTAGGGGCTCATCTAACTCGATTAATGCGATGTCATTGTCGTACATGAATTGATTGTATTTTACTTGGGGGTAGGGTATAATATTTTTAACTCGATAGAATTTTTGTAAGTCACTTCTTGTAAACAGCTGCCATTCGTTGCTTTGTTTATACCTGTAGAATAAATAGCAAAATTAGTTTTCACAGTAAAGAATAGATTGAATTATTAACATGATTGAAATTATAAAATATTTTTTACCTATGAATACAAGAATAACTAGCTACAGCATGCATGGGACCTATAACACTGGCTGTACAAGCAGCTCCTTGTTTTTGCTCCTTCAAAAGTGTTACACTAGACCACTGGCCTTCCTCTGCTGGTGTTCCTCCCACCAATCTGGCAGTCGGTCTCTCAGCTTCGTAGGAGCCACAAGTAAATTGTTGACAGATCACCTGAACGATCTGATTCGAGGTACAACTTTCTATCTCCTCTAAATTACTAACAAAAGGCTTCTGAGCATTCGCATCAGTCTTTAATCTCAATAGTGAAGCATTTTCAATTAGAGGTGCACCCTGAACTGACTCCGAAACAGCGAAGCCTAGTGAACGACAATATGCATCACTGAAATCTTTTGTCCAGTTATCGTAACACACATTGCGTCTCTCACCAGTTGATCTCCTGAAATATCAGACAACAATTTATTATGTTAATCTCGAATTGATTCAAATCAATATTGATACGTGGCTATAATTCTTACAATATGTTTATAATGTTGTATTTCATGGTCATATTGTGAGGCTTTGCAGTGTCCTCATTAGCAGGGTCTGAAGTTACAACTTCTGAGGTAACGTTCGGCATGAGGCAGTTGAATTCGTCAGAATAGTCTGGACAGTGTTCGATACCATCGCAGACTTGATCTTTTTGTATACACCCTCCGGTTTGACATTTGAATTGTTCCAATGAACAATCACATAGTTTTTCATCATGGCCATCTTGACATTCAGCAACTCCGTTGCACCTCCACGTTAAAGGAATACACCATTTATCCACAGGACATAAGTATTCATCATTGCCACATGGTTTTCTGTCTGCACAGTTATATTCATCGATGTGACCAACACAATCAGGTCGACCATTGCACTGCCATAATGCAGGGATACAACGTCCTGAAATAGAACAAATAGAACGTTACAATCTATTGGCAAAAATTAATCTTTTGAAATTTGAATAATTCAATTATGAAGAAGGTCATATTTTCTTTTTATTTTTAACATTAACATTTAAGAGGATGTCAAACCAGAAGCTACCGACAGTACAGATTTTTTTAATATTAATCAAAAATCGGATTGCAAATTAATTTAACAAGAATAGCATTATTTATTCAGTTTTCTTAAACATCCCTAATAAAAGATAGAAATGTTTAATTGTTCAAAATTAATAAGAAAAGCGTTCTTCTCTTTTTTTAGATTGCAATATAATAATAGCAAATAGTATTAACAAAATCCTATCTCCATGGCAGCAGATTTTACACATCCTCTTAAGATTACAAATTGTCGTATTGTGCTATAATTGATATACTGACCATTGGGACATTGGTATTCGTCATCCAGACATGTCCACTTTGCACAAGCCATCTCGTCACTACCATCGTCGCAGTCGCGTATTCCATTGCAGACCAGATGACGTCTAAGACACTGTCCACTGTTACATTGGAAGTTTCCAGGACAGCCATCTTTTTCGCAGTTGAATTCATCTGAGCCATCGGAACAGTCATTTTCGGAATCACATTTTGCAGATAGACTGATACAGTAAGCACCATCGCGAGAGGTACCGTTGACGCATTGATACTGTCCGTATGAACATTTCGAATAGATTGCACTATTGGAGTATGGGACAGTAGCTGCATGTTGATTCGACGATATTGATTCTTGGGTAATCGATTCATCAGTTGAAATAACTTCAGGTTTCGTTACAAACAATTTAGTGTGAGATTTGAAAATAGTGGGCTCCGTTGAAGGTACATCGTCTATTTCCTCAGTCACTGGAATAATTGTACGAAATTTAGTTGTCGTTTCGTTGTCTTCTACGTTTTCTTCAAGTGACTTTGACTTGTCAGATGTAATCTCGGTGATCTTCAGTTTCGGCACGTTCAAGTTTCTTATAACTGGAGGAATCGTAGTTCCTGCCACCATGTCGTACGTTTCGGTTTGTGATTCCGCTACGATAGTTGTTGTTTCTTCACTCGAATCTTTTATGTTCAAATTTCTCTCCTGCACGTCTTTATTTTCCATAGGAAAACCATCCAGAGGAATTACCGCAAGTTCTTCGTCAGTTAATTTGTGCTCTTCAAGTGGTTGTGGGTATTCAGTTGTGGTAAATGGGAATCTGAAGTCCACTTGTTCCACGTCATCAAGAATTGTTTCAGAAACAGGCTTAATATCTTCTGTAACAATTTTTGTCATGGAAATAGTTGTCATTTCAGCTGGCGTTTCTGTAACCGTTGGAGATTCTTCTTCTTTAACATTTGCAGACCGCATGGAAGATGTCACAACTGAATCATCTTCCGTTGTTTTCATCTCATCTGGCATGATCGGGACGTTTGTTGTTTTAGGGAAAACTGAAGACATCGTTGTCGTTTGAATGTTTTCATGTTTCTGTTCCTCGTCCAGCATGTGGGCTGAAATTTCTGTTACTCCTTTGTTGTCGGCCTCAGTGGTCGTTGATAAATCTCGTTGAATTTCAATTGGCAGTATTGGAATTTGCGTTGTGGAATTAGATTCATCTTTATGTTTTTCAGTAGTACCATTCATCAATGAATAAGGCAGAACTGTCACTTCTTTTTCGGTCATTTTGGTCGTTGCGAATTTGGCTGTCACATCTGTGTAAGAATTCGAGAAAGACTTTGGTATCCCTGTGTCTTGTGTATTACTATCAGATTTAAATTTAGCTGATTCTTCATTGTCATCAAAAATGTCGTTATTAAAATCTTCCACGTTGTCCTCAAAAATATTATCATTTGCTTCAGTCTCAGACTGCTTGATGGGCAACATTGTGGTGGCAATATTTTGTTCATTTGTGGCGTCCATAATAGTCACCATTTCTTGTGTCAAAGTTGTCGTTTCAAATTCCACAGTCGATGAGGGTATATCAACCGTTGTTTTATCAAGTTCCTCAGTTTGATCTTTGATACGATCTTTGTTACTTTCAACTGGATTAGGTTCGTTCTGCTCATCATTGTCTAATCTAGGAGCTTTCGGGTCTGATGTTTCAAGATGAATTCTCTTTTCACCTGTTTCAACGGAACGTCCTCCAGTTTTGTGAACTTCTTCTGGGATTAACTCTGGGATGATCGAATGAGGAGCTTGTGGCTCGGAAGCAATCTGTGTTTGAGATTTCTCATCAAATTTCCTCGCTGTATCGCTAGCAGTCAAGTCTAGCAGTGGTTCAACATTATTACCAATATTTTTGGGCAATTTGCTATAAAGTGACGTTGGCACAACATCTTTATCATTTTTACTTGTGTTTTTACTCACAGGTTCGGATACTATTGAAAACAGCGTATCAGTTATATTTAAGACAGTCTTTTCAGTAGAAGCTAAATTCTCATCATTAATTATAGTCGTTGATTCTACTTCGCTAATTTTTTCAAATCTCGTTGAAGGATTGTCTTTCAATAAAGCTACTAGTTGTACATTATCTATTTCCGGAACTTCAGGTGCGTCTGAATTTTCTTTCATGGGTTTTGACGGTGCTGCAGTTGTATTTAATGGCTCAACTGTTAACACACTTTCATCATTTTGTTTCATTTTACTTTCATCGCTCAAGGAGCTTTCGATGGTTGGAAGTGTTGTATGATTCGGTACAAGGGTGTCATCACGAGATAAATTAACATGTTTAGAGTCATCATGATTACTCTCTGAATGATTATGATCTGAATGATCATGATTATGCTCTGAATGATCATGGTTATGATCATGGTTATGATTATGCGTAGAATGATCTCGATTATGATCATTGTGGTGATTATGCGTAGAATGATCGTGGTCGTGATTATGTGAAGAATGGTCATGTTCATAATTTACATGTGCCATATATTCATCATCGTTTGATTTATATTCGATAAAGCCAGTGGTTGTTTGTTTCTCAGTTGTATCAGCAGTTGCTGATTCATTCTTTGGCTTTAAATCAGCCGATGGTTCTGGCTCTGCTGAAGGCTCAGGTTCAGCTGAAGGCTCAGGTTCGGCTGAAGGCTCAGGTTCGGCTGCAGGCTCAGGCTCGGCTGCAGGCTCAGGCTCGGCTGCAGGCTCAGACTCTGATGAAGGCTCAGGTTCGGCTGTAGGTTCAGGCTCTGCTGAAGGCTCGGGATTGGCTGAAGGTTCAGGCTCAGCTGAAGGTTCTGGCTCAGCTGAAGGTTCTGGCTCAGCTGAAGGTACTACTGTAGGTTCCGATTCAGCGGATTCAGATTTAACAATAGGGTTAGCTGTGAAAGGTTCTGGTTCTGCGGAAGATATTGATTCAGATTCAGAGGTAGATTCGGCTTTAGCAGATGAAGACTCTAGTTCTGATAAAGGCTGAAGTTCCATAGAAAATTTCTGTTCTGATGAGCGATCACTATAGGATTCAGTCATTGTTGGAGGTTCAGGTTCCGCAGAAGGTTCGGGTTTTGCGGAAGGTTCGGGTTCAGCTGATGGTTCAGGTTCTGCGGAAGGTTCGGGTTCTGAAGATGGTTCAGGTTCTGCAGAAGATTCAGGTTCAGATGATGGTTTAAGCGTAGTAGAAAGATTAAGTTTTGCAAGTGATTCAGGCTCAATAGAAGGTTCGGGTTCAGCAGATGGTTCAGGCTCCGCAGAAGGTTGCGATTCAGTCGATGGTTCAGGTTCCGCGGAAGGTTCAGGTTTAGCCGATGGTTCTGGCTCAGTCGAAGGTTCAGGTTCAGACGATGGCTCAGGTTCTGCAGAAGGTTCGGGTTTCGCCGATAATTCTGGCTCCGCAGAAGGTTCAGGTTCAGCCGATGGTTCAGGTTCTGCAGAAGGTTCAGGTTCAGCCGATGGTTCAGGTTCAGCCGATGGTTCAGGTTCTGCCGAAGGTTCGGGCTCAGCCGATGGTTCAGGTTCTGCAGAAGGTTCGGGTTCCACAGAAGGTTCGGGTTCTGCGGAAGGTTCGGGTTCAGCCGCTGGTTCAGGTTCTGCGGAAGGTTCGGGTTCAGCCGATGGTTCAGGTTCTGCGGAAGGTTCGGGTTTAGAAGATGGTTCAGGCTCTGCGGAAGGTTCAGATTTTGGTTCAGTTGTTGGTTCAGAATTTGTGGCTGGTTCATTGTTGAAATTGAAATCATCGTTATTAATTGTAATGTCAGATAAATCATCTGGTTGTTGACTTCTTCCTCGAACTGTATCTTCTTCATGATGGTGGTGGTGATGATGATGATGATGACGATCAGCATCAACACAATTTTTGCCCTCCTTATCCAAAATTTTATCACCTGAACACATACATTCGAATCCTCCTTCATTGTAATTGTAACGGCACTTATCCGAACAAGCCATATTACCATGTTTACATTCATCAACCAAATAATCTAATTTTAACCTGTTTATATGATATGCACCAAGAGAATTGCCGTTCTGTCGAACTTGATTTTCGAGATGCTCCTGGGTTTCCGATGGCGTCAGTAAAGATGGATAATTAATTCTGAACGCGACTTCTCCATTTTCAGAAATATTGTAAACTTTCACTACAGTCTGATAATTATTTGGTTCTAATATTTTCATGATACTATCTTCAATATCTCTAGCTACTCTTTTGAACACTCTTGAATGTCGGTCCCTCATGTCATCATTCCACTCCAAGTCATCGAGTTTTAACAATCCGTCTAAAACTTTTGGCACTGTTCGATATTGAGTTTGATCTGTTGTTTGCCAAGGTTGTATACTTGACACTTCAGGTGGAGGACTGGACGGAGGATCTTTAATTTTTCTTGACTACTGGCAATTTTAATTTCTTGGGCATGATCATGTGACGAATTTGGTGTTAACAAAGGTTGCGTAGCTTCTTGCGTTAAAATAACACCGGCTGAAACAGAAGATATATTTACATAAATGACGAGCTTGGTCCAAAACCAAAATTTCAACCACAAAATATTCAACTTACTAGCTGCTAGTACTCCTATCAAAACCGCTAGAAACAATATTAAAAGTCCACTTCCCCAGCATAGTAACCTCCTCCAGTTGGAACTGTGGGCCCTTTTATCTTTAGTTACAATCATTTTGTGTCCTCTGCAACAGAAAAATATAAAAAGAATGAAACCTTCATTACTGAAAAAATTGCGCTGGTGTAATATGAAAAAAAATGTACATCGGGTATCTAAAGCAATTTTTTACAGCTTTTTTTTTCTTATTAATATTTCAGTGACTAAACACAAGGTTAGCAGCTCACATTGAGTTATATCAGTAACCGATGAGCCAAGTGCTTTATAAAATGGTGTTATACTGGTGATGAATCGATTATGTCTGTTTATGACTGTCCCTTAGAAACTCTGGGCCCAAGATATCTTGCAGTGCTTCATATATTGATCTAATTGTTTTATGGTCTGTCAGGGTTCCATGTGTATTATTACCACTTTTTGGACAGTGTTGTAAGCAGGTTAGTGAGCGCTCCTGAAGTAGTCTAGTACCGGATGCTAAGTTTCATCATAATCAGAAATCCCATGAAAGCATCCTTCAAGTACCTGAGGGCTATCAGCCAATGGGAATAGTCGACAAGTCCGGCGGCAGGGTCTCTCAAGCTGAGTCCCTCGCGGCCGACTCCTGGACCCAGATCAAACCGCACTCCTGCCACAGTGGATTCAACTTCTGCACCGGGACTTCTGCTAGTTTCAGGATGATAATAAAGTACCTTTTTCAAGGGTTGTGTATTTGATTCGCAAGTGATGATGCTTTTAACATTCTTAGATGATGCTTTTTATTTAAAAACAAAAACCACACTTGGCAGAAGGATCTATTAATGAACCCGAAATGAAAGTTTTCTCTCAAGCTAACAACTAAAGTCATAGTCGTGTCTGGTCGAAATCTTGCGTCTTTGAAATCCTTCATTTTTCATTCAGCTAATCATCGGACAAGATTAGAAACGTTCATTATTTCGTTCTTATGTTAAAACACTTGTGAAAGCTCATGACATGAAAAACCATCGGATAATGAGATTTTTAAAACATTGAGTGCAAAATTTGTCGACATAGTGTTTCAAGCAAAGCGTATTATGAAAATAGTCCTATCATTGCTGTACGCAGTAGATAGATGCTGAACGTAAATTAGACAATGGCTTGTTTCTTTTTGTAGTTGACAACAAAAGTTGATATCAGTATTTAAAGCGCCGATTTGAATAATCGTGATAGCAAAAGATGGATGTATGCGTAGAACAAACTTAAGGATCTGTGTGTGATGTTATTTGAAGTGGAAATTTACCCAATGCATTTCCGGATCTCGTTAACAGGAACAAAGTATTCTTCATAAGGATCCGCTGGCACTTCACAGGCTTCTTGGCTTTTAGCTTGAATATTGTTTGCGCCAGCATATGGCCTCATCGATACGAGCTCTAAATTCACTGCCTCAACTTGATTCTTTTTAGTTGATTCTGCAAAAAATGACAACATTATGTAGCAAGATTTATGATAGCTCAAACATCAAGGACAACTATTTAATAGCCGTAAAATAAAGTCCCGGTTTATAATCTTCCGCCTGTGCTCTTGATATTTAAAATAATGAAAGTGTTCGTAAATTAACTTATTAGCCGCACGAGCATGACATTATCATTTTGAATTATTGCAAGATGATTACCATTGCAGTGATACAAAGTGACAAATAAATAATTTATTCGGCATTCGGCGTTAATATCAACTGGCTTTTGGTATTTCGTGATGAGACTCGGACAATTTCTCTGACCTCAATGTACGATGACACCGTGTGCTTCAATGATAACGATTATCAAAAGTTGGAGAATGTCTCAGCGTCAAACGACTCTCGTCAGGATTGAAAAAAATAAAGACTCATGATAAATTATCAGATCTTTCACTGAATAAGTTTGCCACCATTTGACGATGCTATCCTGTGCATCTCATTTGAAGAAGTTTATGAAACTCGTTTTATCGGCCATATTGAATCGAAGCTTGCGTGCAATATATCGCGATTCAATTTGTCTTCATAAGTTAAACTTACCGTTACTTTGAATACTAGCCGTGCTAGTGTTGAGGAAACTGGTATCATTGTTGTTTCCATTATGTGGATGAACGCCATTGACTTTCGTGGGAGAAACAGCGTTATTTTTCTCGTTATTTTCGGCAGGCACCTCTATTTTTGTTTCCGTTTTGTAGCGCTGTTCATTATTCGTGCGAATAGGTTCTATGTAATGTTGTGTAACAAACGACGTTCGATGCCCGTTCTCAGTAATTCCATTGGCTTCCGGTGTCTTCTGCTCCTTATCTGTGCTTTTTTCCTCGGCATTCTTGTTGTTGCGATCAGTTTTTCCGACAGAGTTCTCATCATCATTGTTAAATGCCGGATTGTCCGTGCCCCCTGACATTATTCCAAATTTTTAGACGCGTCAGCAGCCTTTCGTCCGAAACGACAGCTACGTCTGCAAAAAAAAGAACAAATGATTATGTTACAACGAAATTTATCAATATTAATGTTCCTATAAAACAAGTTTATTAGATTTTAATAAAAAATTTCTTATTCATGCAATTTTTGTCCAAATTTTCATTGGGCTTTAGTGTCTTTCGTCTGAGAATCTTCTTGTTAATTTATCTCGAGCTGATATTCAATTGATTTGTTTTTATACGGTTCACGTTTTCGAATGGATCTACAAGTTTCTAAAAGATTTTTCTTAACATATTGTTTAGATTTTTGAATTTAATTTTTTTGAAATGTGATTTAAAAAGTATTATCTTTTTTGGTACAAAACCCACAGTTTCACTATAAAAATTAAAGTTGAAAGAATATGAAAAATGCAACTGAAATTTTGGAGTTGCAGTGTGTAATTTCATACCATCTATACTGTAATGTGTTGAAACTAGGCAAATTTGATTTCATAGTATTGGATAAATTTTGAAAATATTTCTCAATCTCTAGAAGTGATTAAATTAAAATAAAATTACAAAAAAAATTATTTAAAACATTTTAAAAAATTGTGACAATTTACCAATGTTATTGAGAAAAAAAAGTCAACTCTCACGGTAACTCTAGTTGAAACATAGTAGATAGTATGTAATTTCACACTCCGAAATTTCGGTTGCATTTTTCAACCTGGAAAAACTTTTCAGCCAGGTTTTTGTCAGCTTGATATTCTCAGTTATATAGAAACTTAATGTTCGTTGTACCAGAGAATTGTGTGTTGAAGAAGATCACGATGAGGAAGAAGGATAAATTACTCTATAACAATTATTATGAAACCTATCTAATTAAATGTGATCTGAAAAACAATTAAGTTGCCATTGCAACAGACTGATAAAATCAGCAGCGCTTTGCATATTCACGATTCCCGACCTTGACAATACGTTTTTCATTTTTATATTTATGTGAACAAGAAATTCAAGTTGACAGTATAAAATTGAACCCTATTGAATGATTTGAAATTATCAACTGATTTCGTCATTCGACAGATATGACGTCATCACGAAGGCAGTTTATTTATTGGTGCATTTATAACATTGCATTCTCAACGATGATCTGAAGGATCGCAGCGTATATATCCAACTGCGTGTATTACATAGGTAAACGCACCGCTGCTGTTCTGTCTCCTCTTGCGCTTCTTCTTTCCATTCTCTCCCTACTCAGTTTTTTTTGCGTCTTTTATTTTTTATCTCTGTGCAAAGTTTTCTCCAAGATCTTCCCTCCAACATGGAAACCTCTTTTTTGGTTTCGTTATAACGAACCATGAGAATGTTGGTCGAAACAAAAAGTAAAAACAATGAAACTGCTGCGTGCCTTTTGAAGACGAAAGGTTCGCGCATTCAGGGCTCGTTCCCTGTCTAAAATATGCCCAAGATTTAACACTACGTCTCTTACACGAGTTTACGAGATACGATGTAATACTACCAGGAGTGCACGTAATTGGGTGCTCGACGCGCTTTTGCTCGGCAGCCCAAGTTACAAGTTGTTTTCATTTTCTGCACCATGGTCCATGCAAGTAAATCACTTTTTTTTACTCAACCTCATGCATGACGCGCCCACTCTATTTTTACACCGAAATTACTGCATTCACTTGTTCATTTTTTATTATAACTTCCAATAGTTACATAACCATCATCTTGTTTCAACTTTATACGACTCTTCTGGCAGTTTGTGCAAGTGAACGATTATATTATATCTTGCAGCTGCTTATTATAATACAAGTTAATTTCATTGATTAAAAGATACCTACTCGTAGTGGTTAGTTCTTAATAGCAACAATTTGTTATAAGGACAGACAAAACTATATTTTCATTTTTATATCTTTTTTCACGTCGATTACAGTGGCCGGAACTCCAAACAAAACTGTTTAAATAAATAATTTAATGATGTTTTCCAAAAAAAAAAAAAAAAATCATCGTTTCCTAATATTTTTTCTTCTGTTACAAAAAATAATTTTTTGTAATTGTTTGTATTAAATAAATGATACTTCTTGAAACTATGTTTCTTTTTATGGAATGATATATTTAAAAATATTTTAAAATAAAAAAAAATAATAATTCCATCAACGCACTCCATGACATTGGCGATTTGGACTGTCGAGTGAATCTAAAATTAATCAAATTCACAGGATGAGTTCAGTAGGCTTATAGCTATAGTCTGTAAAAAAAAGAAACGAAAATGGCAGACGAGAAGTTTTGACATGAGTCAGAAAAATTGTACAGAGTGTCATTTCTATAATATGAACAGCAGATTTAAACAGATTTAAAAATACCTTTCAAATAAGTATAGCATGAAAAAAAAAAATAATAATGAACGTTGCAAATTTTTCCGGGACTACATACTAGACCATGTCCATAAATAACATTTTATCCTTATAAAAAATTCAAAATTTGTATTACCACCAGCATAAATACAATTACTCGAATTTCTTTATTTACAGTGGTTCATTCCAATTGTATTATTTTTATAATTTATATTCTAATTCAATTTAGAATTTAAAAGTCTCATTACGTTTTTTTTTACTTTTTCGTAGTTAATAGATTGTTCCAATATGTTATTATTACAGCCATGTACAAACAATGCAAATACCAAGAGCACAGACCTCAGGATCTGACGTTGCTACGTTGAAATGTACCAGAGTTTTATACATGTGCCAATATATAGGTATATAAACCAAAAGTGGTTGACCCTGAAAAAGCCGGCTACAAAAGGCTGATTCACGTTCAGGAGGACCCAAAGGCGTCAAGAACTCGCATGCACCGTTTGTGGATCAGTGATTTTACAGGACCCAGTTTCAATCTTGCAAAAGGTGGTGACATAATCTTACGATCGTAATTTCTTTTGCAGTGCCAAAGATTATTATTCATAAACATATTTCACAACGTATATTGAAATAAAAAATCCCATCTATTCTGCTGAATTCGCATGCTTCGAACAATGACCCCTTTCACCTGATGCACTCTTTAAAAAAATAGTTACCATCTGATGTACGTCATTTTGTGATAAGGTCTTAAGCTTGATTGAAAAAAATATCCCTGATAATTTTTTTATACGGTAATTGAAAAAAACAATCTCAGACAACTACAACTGCTTATCGTTAATTTATTGTTACAGAAGCAGAGTCTTAATTACAAACGATTTCACAGCGCGGTGAATGTGTGTCACATCAATTCTCTATAACGCAATGTGTATACATGACTGTAATATGATAATTAAATCTGCTTCACACACTACGACTCTTCAACTCCAATTACATTTACTTATGTTTTCTGTTTCTAAAATCGAAATCATCCATCCAAAAATAAATTGCCTTATCATTAATTATTGTACAACAACTGAACTTTTATAATACGGAAAATCCTATAGTTTATTACAGTTCATAACCTCATCATGTAAAATATTTTCCCATTTATTTACTTTATTTTTTGAATATTTATAACCATGTATACAACATAATTAGTTGAAAAAATACTTGTTAATGAACAAGTCGCTATATCTTTCATGAATTGAAATTGACCGTGATGTAACTTTAAATAGAGGATGAGAAAAAAGTTTTCTAGGTACAGCATTGTTGAGCTATACTTGACTTATGTATGACAACATACATCATTATGCTTGGTATATTACATTTCTGCAATTTTTGTTTTATTTGATAATGTTATATTATATTATCTACATCGTTATTAATTTTTTGTTTAATCAATAATAACAATGTTACGAAGGTAGGGAATCGAGTTATTTTGCGGCTTAATCTATATGACTCGACAATTTTATTGAACGGAATCTAATATACTTATGCGTTAGTCGTGGGTGTTGAAGAAAAAAATCGACTTATGATAATAATTTATAATGAATGTCATTTTTCAAACGAAATTAAAAAAAACAACTTTCCATCGTCATAATACATTAATAATTTATAACTGTTGACTTTTTACGATAAAGTAAAATTTTTGAACAATTTTTTGACTATTAAAATTAATGATATTTTTCGTTTGATTGAAATGGACAAGACAAATAAAAATTTTCGGTGACATTCTAGGTTCAATTTTTCATATCTGTTGATAAAGTCTTCAGTTTCAAATTCGAGCATTTGTTTTGTACGTATACTTTTCACATTTTGTCAAGTAAGTCACATGGCATTTATTTAAGCAATAAGAGAAAACTTGCACGCTTAGTCTGGTCAAACGGGTTTCAGTAAATACAAATATTTATGCTGTCCTAGCATCATCTTCACCGGGGTGATTAACCGTAAAATTTAAGTGCATGCACACCATGTTTTCTACAACACATAAATATCTTATGAGAAGGCTCGTTGGCTTTTCCGTATTTATACTTGTCTCCGCATGTGAATCTCTATTTACTACTGTCGTTTTATCGTTATTAGATGAGTTTAAAAAAAATTATTTTTATTGTTGGAGCAAGTTGCAGTGAAAACCCTTTTTTATATGTTATGCAAGACAAAGTGTTCACAATTTATATTATGTAAAAAATTATTTTCCGGATTAAGGAAATTGTTCTTATTCCCGTTCAATTATTTCAATTGACTTTCTTTTTTATTTAGCAAAAGAAAATGGATTTTCATTGCGGGCAATTGCTAATTGCCAATTAAGAAAGTTGGTTCGCAATGTCACTCAGAGCGATCTTTATACTGTTTCCTATTTGATTTTTTTTTCAAGAATTTATAATGGACTGACAACCTTAGATCAAAGAACTTGAGAGAATATTATTCATGAATATACTTTTTCTTTTTCATATATTCATTGGACATTTAACTCGGTTCCAACGAAATTATATTAGATGAAACATTTTTTGATTGTATTGAGTAGTGTTAAAAAATTGATCCCATTTACTTTTGTTAGTATGGAAATCCTCGGATTACGTGGAAAATAAATGAGTCAGACTAATTCTCAATTTTTCCGACTATTGTATATCTGTGAATCAAATTATGACTTTTAAATGTAACAATTTGATTATTATGCAAATTCAAATTATTTTAGCCAACTATCTGAAGTATGAGTCAATTCAATGCTTTGAACCATGAACAATATAAATCAAATTTTTTCTTCCTTGGCACCAGAAAGAAATTAATTTAGTTGAAAAAATTTGTTGCGATAAGTGTTATTAATGTCACGATTTGAAATCGGAATATGAGATCGCATTTCATTGAGTTTGCTGAGATACGTTTGTATATCTAATCACAATTACCGATTGTTTTGCATTGTTATTGCAACGACTATTTTCTCTTTATCTAACAATTTATCTAGAAAATTGTAATTAATCAGGATACATAAAATATGTATGTGAAGCAAATGTTCATACGATATTGTATTAGAAATATGTAGGTTTATATTAAATGTATAAAGATGATACTTTTCGAAATTTGCAAAGAAAAAGTTGTAAACATGTATCTAAGTATGTATCAACTTCAGACATTATAAACCACAATAGAAGATATCTCAGTCGAAAAATCTCACAACGGAGAATCTTGGATCTTGAATACAAATCATAAAAACTCGTTATACTTCGAGATAGTCTATCACAATGCAAAAAAAATTTCTGATACGCATCATATCATCTGGACAGCCACCGCTGTAACCCGAGTTATACATATACGATTTTTTACATACACCCAACACTAACTGCACATATTGACCTTTTCACGGACGATTTTTATCCTTGCTTTAATGTATAAAAAGAAAAAAAAAATGTTTTTGTTTTTTAGTTTGCCTGTCGGAGAATTATGTTTCAATTAATAGACAAAATGGAATCCTGACTCATCGTACTAATTACTAAGAATCTCAGTAATAATATAACCTAGAAATTCATCTCTTTTTACAAAATTAATTTTTTTTCGACAAAAACTAAATTTAATTAACACCAAAGGTTCCGTTTATCAAAGCATGAAATATTGAAGAATTATGATTGTAGTTGAATTATTATTTATACAGGCCATGTATAGACACCAATAAGTTAGAATAATAATAATAAAAAAAATATTACGCAATAATAATATCTGGTACGCACACAAAGCGTGGTGTCAGAATAATCAGAATAAATTGAATGGTATTGGGGAGACAAGATTTTCACGTGGGCATATAAATTGTCACGCCATGTATAAAGAAAACGTTTTCTCGTGTTGTGGGCGCAAGCAAAAGTAAGTGGTCGCAAGCTAAATGTATAACTGCGGCATCTCCATTGACCTTTCTATGAAGATGATCCTCTCATCGCGGGCAACCTATCCTCGAGGCTCGAATCCGGAGATTACCAAAGACACATCACTTTCTACATTCCGCACGAAACAATGTGAGCGGCGTTGCGTTTGGATGAAAATACTCAACGAATGTGAAGCTCTCATTACAAAAGTGCGGTTCGTTATTATTTGACAAAAATCAGCCTTCTTCATTTTTTTTTCTTCTCAAACTAATTGTTCAATTTTCATCAACCTCTGTTCTAATTATGATTATATAACACAAATTACTTGGAGAGCATTATTGCACAATTTTTGTCACGAGTTGACGACAACCGGTTTGACGTCAAAGAGAGAGAGAGAGAGAGAGAAAGACATTCATAAATTTTTGCAACGAAATAACGCCTCTTTGGTCAATAATTGATTTTTAATGATTAATCGATCCGTTTACAATGATGAAAAACACAAAGATAAAAAAAATTGAACAACATGATGAATGAACGTAATGAATTTCTAAGTCCGACTTATCACACTGACGTTTAACACACATTTCCTGATATGACGATTTGTTTTTCTGGTTTTATTTACACCTTCGGCACATAATTATTAATTGTATCTACCGCACATTAAACATCATAGTCGACGGTTTTTAACGCCATCAACTATCATAACGCTGACCTTTTCGACATATTCGCAAAAGGCTATACCGTCATTTCTCTTAGGTAATTTTTCAACTGCTTATTTGTTTGCAACTATTAAATTAAATTAATTTATTTGCAGACGATTTTGCGTGATAGTGATTCGATGATAATATCAAGAAATAGAAGGACGCTAGAGGTCGCAAGCATTCCTACCTATATAGATTCCCTTTCTCGAAATGCATGCATGATCACAATCTCCTTGTTATTCGAGTGTAAAAGTTCTCTCGTTCCAGTCATCAGGGTCTTTGGATTCGAAACCTTTGCGAAGACTACATTCTGAGATCGAATGAAAATCAACAATAGCAGTAATCGATGAAATTTTAAATTGCTGCTGTAACTTTTTGAATTCTCAGAAAATGATTATACACCTTGTGTCATGTACACCTGTTGCACATTATGCAATAAGAAATAACACTTATTGATGACATTGCAATCACTTTCTTTCGTCATCATCAACATATATTCTAAATTGTTGAACCAATGTATACCTTTGATACTAATAATACTTTTAAATACCTCAAATTTCGTCACTTGGTATGGAACTATATAATTATACGATTAAGGATAGAAAATTTTTTTTGAATAATCATGGGATATTGTGATTACGAGAGAAATTGATTGTTTCAATATGGAGCATGCAATTTAGAACATTAGCGTCATTGCACCGCGTGTGTGACAGACGATTATCGCTGATCTATGTGTCTATGACTTTCCCACCCGCTCATCGATGTCACCGGCCGTGTGCTCGACCAAGCGTCGCAGGCTCCCGCGTTTATGTGTGCATGCCCGTGCGAAAGACACACGATATGATATAAATCTTTGCAACCGCATTTGTGACCCCGTTCACGCCATCGACACGAAATATTTCTTCGAAGAATCGAGAGAAAATATTATGTGTCAACGCTAAGTCAAAAGCACACACGAAGAGAAAAGTTTAGTCATTTTTACCAGAATCTGTACACGAAGAAAAAAAATTCTATCAAAATTTATATACTAAACTGTGCAGTATATGGGGGACAAATCTAAAATTCGGGAAAAAATATTGCATTTTTTGATTCAGCAAATTTTGATGCATGAACATGAAAAATTAATATTAGTTCAGTAATTTTTTATGCTCCCATCGTCGAAATTTGCTGTAAGTTTCAATAATTTTTTACAAATTTTAGATTTGTGCCCCATATTATGTACAGTTCAGTAAATTTTCATCTATAAATTATCATATTTGATAGAACTTTTTTCTCAGTGTAATAATTTTTACCAAACTGTTTTATAAGTGAGGGGCAGAAATCATGTTGAAACAAAATTATCAAACTGTTTAGTACAAATTTAAAAAACTATTTTATAATAATATAACCAAACATTCGATTTAAATTATTCAATTTTGTGGTATTTTTTACTATAATCTGTTTTATAATTTTTATTACAAACTGATTCTGTCCTCCATCAATTATGAAACTGTTTGGTAAAAATGAGTACAACTTTTTTCTCTGCGCAGCAACATTTTAGAAACAATTTATAAACAACCACCATATGCAGACTACGACCGAACGTTATTCAACGATGAAGAATGTCTACCTCTGTATGCAAGCTGTGCATACGTACATTTTCTTACAATGAAAGACTGCAGTTGAAAGTGCGATTTTATCATATGTCGGACAATGTGATATCGTAATTAATAACTGAAAAATTATACTTGGTTTAATTGAACAAAACTGGGGTCAAAGTACGTACACAATTTCACCAGTTTGATTGGCACATTTGTGACTGGATTTATTCTTAAACAGTTCAACATGTAAGATATATCTGATGTGACGTCATCATATGATCGCTTTTCGCATAGAACGAATCGTCAGTTTGTGTTTGAAATAGTTAATCTTATTTAATTTTGAAAAACATACATGAATAGTATTTATGTCAAGACTAGATATGCCTGACTGATATTAATTAATTCTGGATTTGAATAACCAACAATTCTATATAATACTAAATCGAACACTCGGCGTTTTATCATGTTTGATAAAATTAAATGCGACAAAACCTATTGGGAGCCAATTTTTACGATTTATCTATAGGCGGATATATTTTTTTGTTGCAATGACATTCTGATAAATGGCGTTTCCATAGACACTGCAGGCGTACAATTCGCACTTTCTATAACCGAGTTATCGATATTGTTAGAACGGAAAAGCTTAGTCGTGTATGCATTCGCATTACACCAAATCCTGATACGCTTTTTATTCAGCCAATCATTGATATATTTATTATAAGCTCGTAAAATCAAATTCTAATTCTCGAACGTTTGACATTTCTGCTGCAACAATTTTTAAATTCATGTTAACCACGGTTCATGAATTTACACGACGTTCTGAAAGGGATTAATTATTTAATCAATCAATTATTGAGCCAAAATTTTGACCAGTGAAATGAAATGAAATCAAGTTACACGTTGAAATTAAGTGAAACGGAAGTAATGTAAATTAATGTGTGCATTTAAAGCTATATTGATTTTAACAGTATATTTATTAAAAATATAATTTTTAACACAGTTAATATTTCGCAAT